>CAESWR010000367.1:293206-308547 GCA_903171835.1 Mullus surmuletus
TCCAGAGGCTGAAACATAACACTGCTTAACTGGGGATTGCAGGAACTTTCTCTGACTAAACTAATTACAAAGACGCACACACATTCACACACACGCACACACACACACACATCTGTTTATCTCCTGACCAATCTTAATTGGAGCTGCTATTCCTGTCTGATGGCTCCTCCTCCTCCTCCACCTCTTCCTCCTCCTCCCCCTCTTCCTCCTCCTCCCCCTCTTCCTCACACTTCCTCCTCATCTTCCCGTCCTCTCTGAACCTCCTTGGCGTTCCCGCTCCGGCCGATCCCAGCCGACCTTTTCTTCCCGAGCTCTCATCAAACGCCGACCTCCCGGCGTGGCCTCTCTCTTACTGCTCTCACTTTCTTCCCCTCCTCTCCTCTGTCTGTCCTTCTCGCCGCCTTTGTTCCCCTACCACACACACACACACACACACACACACACATACACACATCAAGTAAGAGGGACAGAGGGTCTCTACTTTGATCAGATGGAGAGCTGAGAAAGGTCGTCGGCGGCGCGGCAGAGCTCGTTCTCAAGCCGACCCGTAGCTCCGCCCATCAAACCCCCGACCGCCATCAGAGGGAAAACAAGGCGGCGGCTCATAGCAAATCGCTCAGATAATGACACACACGGGGCGACTTTGTTTTCTTTGATTATGCCGAACCCCCCCCTCCGACGCTTCCCCGCTCCCCGCCGGAGAGCGACATCGGCGTTCCGAGCGGCGCTGAAATGACTGTTTTGGTTTTGTGAAACACCCGACGGACGCATTTTACATAATCATCACTAGTTTTGAAAACACTGTTCTTGTGTATTTTCTGGGTTCTTTATCCTTTGAAGCAATCTATAAGAAAAAAAAGGGTGATAAAGCCGACTGACTCCGCAGAACACGTCTGGAATCTACAATGAACATTTCAGGTTCCACCGCAGAAACTTCAGACGAAGAGTTTAAGACTTTCTTTAAGAGTTTCTTTGAAGTCTCACTCCTCGCAGTGAGGAACCCATCGAGTATTTCACACTTTGAAAGTCCAAACCAAAAAATGCTCAGAAGAAAACATCTTAGGTTAACTTGAAGAACCATTGGTTGGTGACCCGATGACCAGTGGTGTGAAAACTGCGGCTCGCGGGCCTCATGCGGCCATTTAGGTGGTTTGACCCGGCCCACTTTCAAAATCTGAGGGCACATTTATTGTTATATTGGTTTAACCCTTAAGAGTTACTTTTTTTTCCCCATTTTGAGGGTCAAAATCCCGAAACAATATTTGATATTTGATATGTATGTTTTCAGACGGATGTGTCTGTGCTGATTTAAAATTGGAAAAAATATTAATATATGAAATTTTTACAGCAGTCTTTTGGAAGGAGACACTTTTTGTCCCCAGGAACTAATAAGAGAGTTTGCTATAAAAATCCGTCACTGCAGAAAAAATAAGAATGTTTCAAATTCATTGTTGCTGCTAATCATTGACCATCTGAGGCTCTGATAATAATAATAATAAAATCCTCCTTGAATTGCATTTTATGGAAACAAACTGGCATTTAGAGGGTTAAAATCCCACCAAATAATTAATATTTGATAATATATCTCAGGCTGTTGATTAAAAAGACTGACTTATTTAAAGTCGAAAAAAAACATGTTACTGTAACAGCAGTTTTTAGGGAGGGCAACTTTTTTGTCCTGAGGGACGATTGAGAAAGTTTGTTTTAAGGAACTTTCAAGGATTAAAGCCCAAAATGTTGCTCCTCCCCAACTCCAAATGTTTTTCAACAAACAAAGCAAAGCAAAAAACCACCACACAAAACCAAACCACAAAATTCCAAATTCCCAATTCCCAAACAGTGGCCACCCGCTTTCCCCTGAAGTTTGAGGTGGGACTTTTGCGGCTCGGCCACATTCAACTTTCATCAAATAAATCCTCTAATTCCAGTTTGCTCTCTGCTCTTCGCCCTACACGCAACGCGCTGATTTGTTTGATAATACCCTGTGAGCACGCACAGCAATTAAAGCGAGACAGCAATTCTTCAAAGTGAGAGCAAACTTTCATTAACATTGGGGGAATTCTTCAGCATGCGGTTACAGCCCACCTAACTTAATTAAGATGGGCGGCCATGACCTGGGATCTGCACATCCCCCCATGAAGCGGCGAGAACCAGTCCTCGTACTTGCTTATGTAAGCTTTTAGTTGCAGAGGATGTTCCCTCTCATTTCTGGAGAGTATTTCCTGAATGAAGCAGTTTCCGCTCCCCTGTGAGTGGCCATTGATACTTTTCTCTTTTTCTCCGTGGAGTCGATGAGTACCTGCCCGCGCTGCGAGCTCCAGCTGTGTCCATAACGCGGAGGTTTAGACGCGACTAATTTCATCAGACATCCGGCGATGCTCGCTGTGTCGCCGCAAGGCTGTTTGAAAATATCGACTACAAAGAGGAGGGAGTCGAAGCTTTTGCCTTTGGGCCTCAGAAAGAAGTGACTCCAGGTTCTGCGCTTTGGCGATTTCTTCAAAGGAGCTTTAAATTATTCTTTTGTTGCTCCCACCGAGCACAGGACCCCCCCCACCCCCACCCCTGCCCCCACCCCCCTGCTACAGGGCCGTAGATCTGTGGGACTCGAATGGAATCCCATGAATCGATGGTGTTAAGATACTGCCGGTGTAAAATGTGCAAATAAATTGCGTTGCGCCCTCTTCGGGTCGGTCAACAAAGGAGCGGCGCTTTGCATTTATATCGTTACCATTTACCATTCTCCCCGATGGGTCTCATACTGGGTGTGGCGGGATGTTTGCAGTCGAGGCCATGAGGGGAAAAGATAAGGTTTAAATTAGATGGATTAGCTAGCAGATGTTTAGCTAGCTGAGGTTTAACTTGCTGGTATTTAGCTACATGACGTTTAGCTTTCTCTTGTTTAGCTCGCCGGCATTTAGCTAGCTGATGTTTTATACACTGAGTCATTGTATCTATTGTACTGCAAATACTGTGAGCTGGGGTCATGCAATTTCACGTCAAATGGTGTGTTTATTTAATGACATTAAAGCAAGTCTACGTCTAGTGTTAGTGGTTGGCCAAATTGCATTGCGCCTCTTCGAGTTGGTCAACAAAGGAGTCGCATTTTCTAATTTATAACGATACCATTACCATTCGCCCTGACATATCTCATACTGGGTGTGGTGGGATGTTTGCAGTCGATGCCATGAGGGGAAAAGATAAGGTTCAAATCAAATGGATTAGCAAGATGATGTTTAGCTATCTGATGTATAACTAGCTTGCATTTAGCTCACATTTAGCTCGCTGGCATTTAGCTATCTGATGTTTATCTAGCTGAGGTTTAGTTAGCTGATGTTTTATTCGTTTTCGGCTGATGTTTTAGTCATTGAAATACTGTGCGCTGGGGTAATGAAATTACGTTTAACATGTGCACTGACAGTGTGTTTATTGAATGACAATAAAGCAAGTCTAAGTCTAGTGTTAGTGGTTGGGTTGGTCTATGAAAACACCAAACGTCATTTTCTGTCAAAAAGGGTCCCTAGTTGGCGGCTCATGTGGGGACTTATTTTCTTTTTTTCAACATCGTAAGTTTACATTTTAAAACAGTACCGCTATAACTGCCGTTATGGGCAACACGTTTCAGTAAAAGAGGCCCTGTGATGCAGTTTGTTGTTTTGCTCACGTGATTGTTTATTTGTAGTTTTGTCCTGCATGTTATCATGTTCTGTCATGTATGTCATGCTTTTATTTTGGTGATCCTCACTTGCCTTGTCTTTGCACATGCTTCACTCCCTGGTTTCCTGGGTTGCCCTCCTGTCTGATTACCTGCACCTTCACTAACATGCCACACCTGCCCCTCGTCGCCCTTCCCAGAGTTTATTTAGTGTGTTCTTGGAAAACGGATGCGATTCTGTACAACAGAGGTCAATAATAAGAGGACCAAGTCTTTAAAAGAAAAAAAGGTTTATTCAATTTTTGGCAATTCACATTTCAGCAAAAGTGACTTGTTTTGGACCTTCCTACGTGGACTGTGGAAACAATGCCTTTGAACCAGAATTATTCAGATGGTGGAGTGAGTAAAAGTGCAAAGGTAGAACAACATTTGAGTCACAAACATGAACAAATGAGGTTGCAGAAAAAATGCTGATTAAAAAAGCTACACAGTTTCATTGTTGCTTGTATCTTATTCAAATGAAGATCTTATACTAGTAGTGAATATTGTTTGCCCTCCCAAGGTCATGTAAAAACCACGTCACCAGGATTTTGAAATAAGCTGTAGGCAGTTTTTTTTTTGCTTTTATACGTTTTTCATGTGCAAACCTGCATCCCTGTTTATCATTTTATCGAGCTTTCTTATTTTTTCTCAAAGTTGTGCAATCTGAGTGTGCAGGGTCAGCTGTGTCTGACATCCAAGGTGAGCCAGAGCGCAGGAAGTTGGCATTGTTATGCACTCACGCAGCGAGCGGCAGACTGCACGCGGCTCCAAGGTTATCCATATATCAAACCCAGAAACTCTCCGCCCGTCGCGTGACTTTGGCACCAGCGAGACTTTGCGCCGAGAAAACAAGAGCTGATTGCAACAAAGAAGGAGGGCCTGTTTCTGGTCAAACGGTCGGTGGCAGAGAGGGCAGAGGGGAGGCGGCGTGGGAGCTGCTCGCCACCCGCGGCGCCGCCAAGGCTGAGTCAGGATGGAGCACAGGTGAGTGCTGGCCCAGGTGACGCTCTCATTTCCTGGCCGGAGTGTGTGTGGGCCTCCAACCTGCAGAGAGACTTCCTGAGGCACAGCTGCTCGCCCGGCTAACGCTAGCTCGCTCATATTCACCCAGACCAAGGCTTTACCAGGGCCGCAGAAAAAACAGAGCAGAAAGAGTTGTCTTTTTTCATTTAGATATACCTTACCGCGTCAAAGACAGCCTCTGCATTACTTTTATTGGGTGTATTTTCTAGGAGCGCGCCGATACGTTTTCGCTTCCGATATGATACCGATATCGCGTTCTTGAGTATTGGTCGATACCGATATCGATCCGATTCGATATCAGCAGGAATCATACATACTTATATGACTTATCTTGGGACATGGAATGTTATGAAAGGCTTGATCAAGTGATATCACTCAAACAGAGAACACTAGTCACCAACAGTAGCTATGAGAAAAACTGACCCATTTATTATTAACCAATGACCTTGAAAAATAACCTCAATTAATCAATTTACTGCTTGTATCAGAGTGCGTATATCGGAGATTTCAGATGCAGGCCGATATAATCCGACCCTCGTTTTTTTCTAATAAATATATTTTGTTTCTAAACAAAAAACAGATGTGGATTTGTCAGGTGAATGTGGTTTCTAAGTCGGCTGAAATCAGATGAAGATGTTTTCTAAGAAGGCAGAGGCTGCAACTTGGGGGAAATGATCAATCTACCAATGACTGGCAGTGATTGGTTGTTGCCTGCCAGTGGTGGTCTCCATCACTCTGTCCGGATACTAAACCCGGACCCACTAACTAGATCTCAGACCTGACCAAGATCTTTTAAAAAGTGGTCTTGAGACCACTATTAAATCTGGCAGGTGTTTGTTTGTAGCACGGAGCTTGGTTGTTGTGGTCTAAAAGCCTGCCAGTGGTGGTCTCCACTCTTCCGAAAATCTATAGTCCACACAGACCCAGACCAAGACCCATTAACGATGCAGTAGAGTCCCAGATCAGACCAAGACCTTAAAAAGTGGTCTTAAGGCCGTTCTTAAGACAAAGGGCAATCTTGAAGTTCACAACACTAATGTGAGGAGCCAAAGCAGGAACATCAGTTACTGTTTGGAATGATTGACACATACCTCACAGACCCGCGCCCAAGCGTTCAAATGAGAGCTCCTTCTCCGGACCCACAATCCTCTGTTAATGCAAAAAATGAAAATGAAGATGGTCTTTCAGTGATAAGCTTTTGATCGTGTTACCATGGCAACCGGTTAAAGGACCAAGACCCTAAAATCTTCCAGAATCAAACCAGGTCCATTAACAAGACCTTCCATTTCCACTAAATCCAGAGTCCACTCAGTCCCAGACACAGACAAGACGAATCTCGGAGACCACAACACTAATGTGAGGAGCCAAAACAGGAACATGGAATGATAGACACATCCTTGACACCCCCGTCGCCCTTGTGTACATATGTGCATTCCTTCTATGGACCCACAATCCCGGGGGGGGGTTGTTTCAGGGATCCAGATTTCCAGATGTTGCCAACCAGCACCGACGCGTTGGCCAAGGCGAACAGGTGTCATTACAGAAACCAATGGCACACTGAGGAGTCCGCTGAGAATACTAATGGCAGCACTGGACCGGCGGAACATCAGAGAGCGACGGAGCCCAGCCCCCCCGGAAACCCAATAAAAAGGGACACTTTGAGCGGAATTGTGGTTCTGTCAGTGTTTCTGGGCGATTCGGGCGTAACTCGCATCATTAAAATGTTTAAGGTTTTTCTCCTCGTCTCAATTAGTTTTCGTGCATATGTAAATGGAACATATGTTTAGCCGGCAGCGGTGTCGTTTTTAAAGCGCGGTTATACTGGAACACTGATGTATTAGCTTCATAAAATGATTATTACGCTCGGCTCCACCCAGAGTATGCTAATCACCCCGCAATGCTTTACAACATCTGGGGGGGAATATCAAATTATATCACCCCGCTTTAGTGTGCTTTTACTGGTATGAATATTAAAAAATTCACATGATGAAAAAGTAATGATTTGAAGGGGCGGCGGCGGGGGGTCGAGGGAGGGGCTGTTAGCCGCGGCTGGCGTCAGGATCGTCAGCTGTGCATCGGGGAAGTGTGTAGGAACATCAATGGAGCGCGGCCCGAGGTGCGACTGAATAATTCACTCGCCGCCACTTCAGACTTTGATCATTTCCAGTTTGAGCGGGAAAAACAAGCTAAACAATTAATTAACACGGAGTCATCGGGCGGCGGTGATTCACGGCTCGTTTCGCCTCCAACTCAAACATACAGGCCTCCTCTGCTGAGGCTCTTGGAACATTTATGGTCGGGTGGTTGTTGAGTCATTATGAAGCCGCTCCCCGACAAACACTCCGTCTCCCTCCTATCAAGTGTCTGTTTTCTTGTGTTTTTTGAGGCACTGCTTGTTCTATTTTTCGATGACAGCAGTCTGTGTTTGCATGGTGGGGGGGTGGGGGGGGTCAGCGTTTTGTTCTGCCGCCGCCGGCTGCTGCGCGAAGCCCACATTTCTTCCCGAGCGCTCCAGGCAGCCGCCGTTTGATCCGTCTCAAAAGCGGCAGAATTTGTTCCCGGACCAGGAGAGGCGAGACGATCCCCCCGCGCACGGCGGCGGCGGCGGCGTGCTGCGGCCTGCGAGGGAAGGAGTACCGAGCATGAGAAGGTTTTCAACGACGGCTCGGCCCGCCGCTTCCTCCAACCCTCACCTCGTGTTCTTCTCGGCGCCGTAGCTTAAAGCAGAGATATGTGCAGCACAGAGGATGAAGATTGGAAGGTGGACGAGGGAAGAAAAACAGAGAAAGCTCCTATTTTTAAAAATATATGTGTATTTTAAAGTTGTCTATTTCTGAAGAGTAGTTTATGTTGACCTAACACGCTGCTTTTCACTCCTTCTTCACTTGTTAAATGGAGGATTTGAGACATTTTGTCTTGGTTTTCTTGCCTCCTTTTCACAAAATGTTGGAGCTAATGATGACTATAAAGGGGCTGTGTACCACATTTTACCACTGGGTGTCGCTGTGAGCGT
Source organism: Mullus surmuletus (assembly GCA_903171835.1). Classification (NCBI taxonomy): domain Eukaryota; kingdom Metazoa; phylum Chordata; class Actinopteri; order Syngnathiformes; family Mullidae; genus Mullus; species Mullus surmuletus. Next base: position 300,937 of record CAESWR010000367.1, read on the forward strand.
TGGACTTTCAAAACAAAGGGGTCGAGCCCCCCACTGGCTTTACGTTAGCTTTAGCCTTAGCGAACCGTTAACTTTCTCTCTCTTGATTAGAACGTTGTTTGGTAAGGGAACATGTTTTCTTGGTTGGAAAGGACTTGGGAGAGTCGGCCCGTCCGTCACTGTCTGTGAGAAACGCGGTGGCGTGTTGAACATCTCGTGTCATTTCAGATTGATTTGATTGGCTGTCAGTCACTATCATTCATCAAATCTAAACGATATCGTCCTCCACTATCGTTGTCGTTATAGTTGTGGTGTGTGGACTCTGTCATCCACTTGACTTACAACGATTTTTAAAACTATACATTTATAGTTGACTTTATAGTGAGAGTCCTTGGTGTGAGCGGCTCTAAACCCACAGGAGAATATTTTTCACTCATGTGCCAACACTGTAATATTTTGTCCATATTTGGCACATGCAGATACCACATTTTGGGGGGGCGTTACCCACACGTTTAGCTGTGTTGCTCATTCCATGAACGCACAATCCTTGCAAGTTGTACCTCGTTGTAAAGGTGACTAATCAGGCTTTCCAACGCTATCAAATACAACACCAGTTGGTGTTATTAAAGGGGAGAAATGATTGACTGAATTAATGCTTCCAAACTTTTATTGGAATGTGTATGTGTATTAAACAGTGCATGATTTAAATTTTTAAAGTGATCTATTTCTCTAGAGTAGTTTATGTTGACCTACAGCGCTGCTTTTCACTCCTTCAGTTGTAAGATGGAATATTGGAGACACTTGCTTTTGGTTTTCTTTCCTCCTCACAAAGTGTTGGAGCTGATGGTGGCACTAACCCTCAGGGGTTGAGCACATATTACGCTCATTTTGTTTTTCTTTTTATGATAATTTTGTCTGTGTTTATGCAAATGGAATGAATTTTGTGTACTTTTAAAGGATCTTGTTTTGTCCAGCTCAGCTCCCCCAGGAAGTCTAAGACACATTGTGTACCAGCCATTGTTACATTGGGAATATTGTGTGCGTGATGTGCACAATTGAAACCCATTCAAACTGCAATTTTTGATTTTCGCTAACATGAATGCAAAATGAAGGCATTTTAGTACTTCTGGGTGTCAATCTGGGCCTTTGCCTTAAAATCGATCATTCTCACTAATCTCCATCAGATATTTTGCCCATATTTGGCACATACAGACTTTGGGGGGGGCGTTACCCACACATTTAGCTGTGTTGCTCATTCCATGAATGCACGATGCTTACAACTTGTACCTCGTTGTAAAGGTGACTAATCAGGCTTTTCACATAAGACATCAATTGGTATTATTAAAGGGGAGAAATGATTGGCTGAAATAACATTTCCTTTTTGAGGGGTTTATTATAGGCCAGCTACATTGTACCGCCCCTACCCAGAATGCATTTTTAAGCTATTTTCGTTGTGTTGTTGTCCTTATTTAGGATATCTGAAGCTGTTTTCCTTCGCCGTGACCCTGCTTCCTCCTCGTCTCCTCACCAGGAACAGCTGCACACACACACACGTTCTTAGATCCGCTCCGATCGGCACATCGAGCCGACGAAAGCCGAGTCGGAAGGTCTGTCTCCAGCTCAGGGGAGGAAATGTGGGACGAGCAGCTGCAAATAATCTATTATAAAACAAAAACAAAAATAAATAGAGCATTCCGGGGGTTTTCTTCTTTGTATTTTAGATGCGACATGCCTTCAAACGAACACACTGGGGGCCGGCCGGGCTGCAGGTGGGAGGAGCCAGAGTTGGGGCGGGGGGGGGGCTCTCAGTGAGTGATGAGGAGGGAACGAGGTCACGAGAGGGTTAAGTGAGGTAATTGACATAGGATGGCGGTGCAGGTGTTTTCTCAGCGCCTTAACATGAAAGCACACACACACTCGCACACACACACACTTGACAACAGTCTTTAAAAGCAAAAAAGGCTGCCTGCGCCAATTAGCTGGCGGTGAAGGTCAGTGAAGGTCAGCGTGTGTTGGGGAGAGATAAGTTTCCCATTAATGGGTGAGTACCTGTACTTGACTGTGTAGGGTAAGTCACTTTTAGTCTCACACACACACACACACACACCTACACCTGCAGCAGACAGACACACTCGCTCCCCATCTTCAAACAGAGCTTCCCATCCGCAGCCGGAGCATTGTTTGTGTTCGCCGTCCTCCCGCCGGCGGCTCACAAACAGAGAAATCTTTGAGGTGCAGAAAACAGTTTATCAGCTCCAAATATCACAGACGAGTCAACCAGTCGAAGTTTTTATTTTTTTTTTTGGGGGGGGGGGGTTAATAACACAGACAGCAGCATTGTAGACTTATCCAGTAAAACCCCCAAACAAATACCCAAGTTTCTTTTGTGTTGCGTGAAACATGAGTATGTGGAATTCATTTACCAGTGATTAGTCGGGTAGCTATGGGGTGTGTGTGTGTGTGGGGGGGGGGTAGGTAGGTAGGTGTGCCGGCAGTCTGCTCCATAATTGTTTTGCTAATTAAGATTTTCTGGTGTTGTGTTGGCTCACTTTCTGTCAGTTTCATTTAGATCTTATTGCCTCTCCCCCACAAATGTGCGCTCTTTTTTTTATAATGATGAAATTAAAATCAAACATTCCAGACAGTGAGTTTGACGATGTAGTTGAATTATTATCTTTTTTAACACTATTATTTTCCAATTACTTTTTGTTTTTCTGTTGTGAAATACTGATAATAACAGTAACAACAACAATGATTATTATGATAATAATAATAATAATAATAATTATAATAATAATAATATCATAGTTATTATTTAATTTTCATGAATTACTATGTTATTTTTTCTATGTCTGTATTTTATTGAATTATTTTATTTAAATTTTTTATTAAATTATTATTCTATTTTTCTATCTTAATAAATTATTACTATATTTTTCTGTTTTATTACATTTCTGTTATTGTGTTTTTCTATTTGATCACATTTTATTATTTCTTTTTCTATTTTATAACGTTTTTGACAATTCTTTTTTAGTATCAGAGCCGGCGTGTGTTTTTTGATTCATTTCACGCGACAGAAATTGCATCACCTGCATCATCCGCCCACAAAAACAACAACCTGCCTGCTGCGACTCCCCAGCTCGTTGCCGTAGATCTCTGTCACACTGGGAGAATTACGATTGTTTTCTCACATCAAACACAGACGTGCACAGACGAAGGCAATCACAAATCTTAGCCCCCCCCTCCCACATAAACCACCCGTCTCTCTCATGGCCGTATTTCCCTCCTACGTAGACGAGCCGAGCGCCGTTTGCTTTGTCTCCTCTCTGTTCTGGGGAATCGAATCCCTCGCAGACATCCGAGCCTCCTCTCACCTCCGCCGTGATTTTAGATTCAGGCGTGTGGGGGCGTGTCCAAGTCATCAGGTCATCTCATGCAACATGCGTGTGTTCGCTTTGCCCACCTGCTCCCTTTCCCACAGTGCCGCGCTTCACTTCAAGGCGGTTTGTGAAAACACACACACCTTATTTTTATTTAAATGTGCTTATAAAAAGTGTTTGTTCTAAATATCAGTATCTTTTTCAACAACGCAGTCAGGGAGATTTTATCGTCCGAGTGGAAGCCCTGACTTTAAACAGTGCTGTGATTCACTTTTTTCCAAGTAAGAGGTCAGAAAAATCAGATTTCTGTTCAATTTGTCTGAAACAGTGTGGGTGTGTGCAAGTGCTTCTGGGAAATTGAGTCATTTTGTTGTTTGTCTGCTGAAGTGACCCTATGCAGCTTATAAGGGCCACATCTAATATTTTCGACATACCAGTACACACAAACACTCACAATGGGCAGAGGCTCATTTAACCCTTAACAGTTCCTTAAAAAAACGTTCTCAATTGTCCCTCAGGACAAAAACATCACCTGCATAAAAATTGCTGTAAAAATAAAATATATTCATATTTTTTCCACTTTAAACGAGTCAATCTTTTTAATCTAGAATCAATTTAGCCTGAAATATTTATATCAAATATGAATTATTTGGGGGGATTTTGACCCTCTAAATGCCAGTTTGTTTATGTAACTTTAAATTAGTCAGTCTTGTTAATCAGCTTCAGCCTGAAAGATAGATATCAAATATCAAATATCCTTTTTGGGCCCCTCGAAATGGTCCAAAAACATCTGGGTAAAAAAGGTCCCCAGGAACTCTAAAGGGTTAAAAATTAGCTTTTAACTGATGGAAATGCAGTTTTAATTTGGTACAGTGTGTAAAGGTCGCCTATGTTTAAAAATCTTTGCTGTGCCTTTTATCTGCGTGATGTTCCCCACCTGTTATACCTCCCGCTTCCAGCTGCCTCCCCACTTGTTACACCCCCCGCCTCCAACGAAGCGCAGGTTTGCCTCAGCTGGTCAGGGAGGGAGGATGAAAGGCGGAAGCAAGGGCCAATCGATGGGCTCTTTACGCTGCCTTGTGGTGCGGCCAGAAATCAATGGCGATGGGAAATTAAGCCGTAGCCTTTGAATAAATTGAAGACACTGGCGCGCGCCGCGAGACCCCGGCCGCTCAGATTAGAATGTAAAGGATGTTTGTTGGTGAAATAGCTCGAAGTCCATTTGCATCGGTGGGTGCGCGGTGTTTGCAAGGCCGGCAGAATAAAACGATAACCGAAGGCAAAGCTGCGAGGGTTTTAAAACAATGAGAAGAAGGTCTGTTTCGGGCTGTTACTCCCCTGTTGCTGTACAGAAGAAGAAAGGAAGAAAGTGGCTACATTTACATGCAGTCAATAAGCTTTTACTATCCGGAATAATACCAATAACCCGGTTGCGTGCGGCCATGTAAACACCAATAACCATGGATACAGGAAGAACCCTGTTTGCTCACGCATGGAAACGCCTTATTTCCAATGTTTCATTAACCGGAACATGGACCTTAACCCCAATATTGACTGACTGGAAACATAGTCGCCGTCAAAGACAGAGCGACCCAGATGAAAGGTGTGATCCTCGCTGGCCGTCGCCATGCGATGAGAATCGGCGGTCACTCGGCCTCTCCTCTCTAATAAAAAGATCACTGTAGCCCACCGCCGGGTTGTGATTAACGGCCTCTAAAAGTCTGCACCGCGATCAATAATTCATTTCGAGCCTGGCACTTTATTCAAAACAGTTAGCTTGGAACACAACATAAGCAAAAGTGGGTGGAAATGGGAAAGACAGAAGGAAGGAGGGGGGGAGGGAGAGAGAGAGCGCAACACGGAGAGAGGAAATGATTAGACGCGGAGAGAAAGTCAAAGGGAAAAGCTGACAGTGTGTTGAGTGAGACAGAAAGAGTTAGAGAGGTAAGCTGTGTTATTTCTCCCAGGACCCGAGCGAAGTAGCTCATACTGAGGCCTCTGGCACCACATCACTCCAACCAGCCTAATTGCGGTCCGACGGGAGTGCCGAAGCCTCGCGTGGACCCAGAGGACTGCTGCATAAAAACAGCAGCAGCAACCGGCGAACCTCGCGTTGCGTAACCGCGTCAAAACTTTTGTAGTTTTTCTGGATTTTCTTGACTGCCGCTCGTTCCCCGCATTGTTGTGAAAACGAATAAACTCTGGCAGTAATCAAGGATTTCTTGGCTGGGCGGGACGACTTACGGATTCGATGAAGTCTGGACCGCACGAACCCAGACCAAGACCTTACGAAGACCACAGGGGAGCGGGACCAAAACAGGACCGAGACTGTCCATGTTGCTTGGGCATGTTTTGGTTTCTCTACCAAAACCAGATGTGGATTTGTCAGGTGAATGTGGCTTCTAAGTCGACTGAAATCAGATTAAGACGTTGAATAAGAAGGCAGAGGCTGCAGCTTGGGGGAAATAATCAATCTACCAATGATTGGAAGTGATTGACCAGACTCACGAACAAGGCCTTCCAGTCCCGGACCCAAACCATACCCAAGACATTGCTGCACGGTCTATCAATGGTGGTCTACACCACTCTGTCTGGATACTAAATCCACTGTCCACTCAGTCCCACACCCAGACCAGACCCACTAACAAGGCCTTCCAGTCCCAGTCCCAGACCAGACCCACCAACAAGGCCTTCCGGTCCCAGTCCCAGAGCAAACCCATTAACAAGGGCTTTCTGTCCCAGACCAGTCTGCCAGTGGTGGTCTCCACCAATCTGTTCGGATACTAGATCCTGAGGCCACTCAGTCCCAGAACTTAACAAGGCCTTCCAGACCCCAGACCCATTAAGAAGGCCTTACAGTCCCAGATCCAGACCAGACCCGGAACAATGCTGCATGGTCTAGAAGCTTGCCAGTGGTGCTCTCCAACACTCTGTCTAGATACTAAATTCAGAATCCACTCAGTCCCAGACCAAGACTAGATCCAGTAACAATGCTGCGCAGTCTGAGACCCGACCAAGACCTTAAAAATTGGTCTAAAAACCAGTACCAACACTAATGTGAGGAGCCAAAGCAGGAACATACTGTTTGTAATGACTGACACATACCTGACAGCCCCCTCCTCAGCTTCTTTTCTTCTGCCGATCCATGGATCCTCCATACAAGTATTTCTATTAATGAATAAATGTGAAGAGCGTTTGGTCGTGTCTCCATGGCGACTGGTGAATGGGCCATCCTTCTGAAGCCCTTTCCCCACCTGAGTGGTACTCGAGGCCTAAAAGCTCACACACTCACACACTGATCGAGGCTGATGGCGCTCATCAGGAGCTGGTCTTGCCCGAGGATGCTTTGATGTGAACTCTACATGGCAGGGATGGGGGGGGGGGGTCGAGCCATGCAGGGGACGTCAAGAAATGTTGTAAGTGTTACAAAGAGTACGCTTTTCCCTCTTAGTTTGGTGCTACAGACGATGGTTTTAAGAGGGTATGTCGAAGGTGAAGGTGCAGTGGAGGAGCACGTTGGTGTGCAGTTAGAGAAGTTTTGTGTGATGTTCGGAATGAAAATAAATGGAATTACCCGCCGGGTAATTCCATTATATACGGCCTATAAGTACACTCAATAGGCATTATTTTTATTAGCAGAAAGTACACTTAATGGCCATCAGCGGACAGTACACTTACCAACAAGGTACACTTACGAGCAGAACGCACACATACCAACAGATATAGTATACTTATAAAAAGAAAGTACACTTAACAGCACAGAGTACACTTACCAACAGACAGTACACTTACAGACAGGCAGTATACATTCCAGCAGACAGTACATTTACCAACATACAGTTTACCTATAAACAGAACTTACACTTAACAGCACAGAGTACACTTACCAGCAGACAGTACACATACAGACAGATAGTATAGAAAGTACACTTACCAGCAGAGTGCACTTACCAACAGACAGGAAGCTTACAATCAGGTGCTACACTTACCAACAAGCAGTTTTTTTGATTTCACTGAGAGTTGTTTGTGGGATCCTCAGAGAGCGCATATTCATGCATCATCACAGAGGCAAATCACATGAGATTGCAATTATTATCGTTGTTAATCTGGATCATTTCGCTGAGCCGCTACCATCGTTTCGCCGGAAAAGAGAAAAAGCTGCAGTTTGCTGTCAATTTTGACATGTTTTGTCAAAAACCAGCCCTAATACTGGGGAAATCCTCTCTTCCGGGTGACTCTGGAACCCTAAAGA
>CAESWR010000367.1:408087-425444 GCA_903171835.1 Mullus surmuletus
CGGATGGTGTCGGAGGGGAAACATTGTGAGGGCTGAGCCTCGTAAGGACGCAGCCTCGTAAGGACGCAGCCAGGTGAGGCCGGGAAACACAGCGCCCGCAAGCTTTTACAGACAAACTGGGATCGAAAATGCATAAGTGTTTTCCGATCTTTGATATGTGTTTGTAATATTAAACTACATAGGGCCAACAATGTGTTATATCAATTATTTATACGTTCTGTGAGTCAGTGTTGACGGGTTACAAAGAGGGCTTCATGGACTGACAGTCACATTGGACCTGCTTTGTCTGCCTGCTGTGTACTTGCATTGGTGTACTGCAAGTACACTTAAGAGACAATGGCAAACAGTGACCAAGAGACAGTACACTTACTGGCAGACAGTATCCTTACCAACAGACGGTACACTTAGCAAGCACACTTACCAAGTACACCTACCAACAGACATTAAACTTACCAGCAGATGGTATGCCTAGCAAGTACACTTATCAACAGACAGTGCACTTGCTAAGCACACTTACATTTATTTACCAGTAAAATTACGAGGCGACAGCGGGACGACCGGCAGACAATACACTTACCGAATACACTTACCAACGGGCAGTAAACTTACCAACAGACAGTAGACTTACCTACAGACAGTACACTTACCAAGTACACTTACCAGCAGTCATTATACTTACCAAGTACACTTACCAACGGGCAGTGCACTTATGAAGTACACTTACCAACAGACATTACACTTACCAAGCGCACTTACACTTACCTACCAATACAATTAGTAGGAGACAGCACACCAGTCGGCAGATGGTACGCTTACCGAGTGCACTTACCAATGGGCACTACACTTACCAACAGACAGTACATTTGCCAAGTACACTTACCAGCAGGCAGTACACTTACCGAGTACACTTACCAACGGGCAGTACACATATGAAATACACTAACCAACAGACAGTACACTTACCAAGCACACTTGCACTTACTTACCAGTACAATTACTAGGAGACAGCCCACAGATTGGCAGTACACTTACTGAGTACAATTACCAACGGGCAGTAGACTTACGAAGTACACTTACCAACAGACAGCACACCTGCCAAGTACAGTACAAGTAAAACTATTAAACGAAATCTATTTTCTTCTTCCCTTTACCTCAAGAGAGCCACACAGGACGTGGTTGTACTTTGTTTAATGACGACAAAGATCATTTGTGTATTCAGTGCGTCCGCCATGTTTGCCACTTCCTGCCTGTTGCAGGGTGGATTATTTGCTGGCTGGCATTCTGTGCGATAAACACACACGACCAAACACAATGTAACTTTATACCTGCTAGGAAAACGCGTATTGAAATATGGCGAGTCGGGGCGGCCTCGAGAAGAAAGAGAGAATTTGAGTGACCACAGATGATGTATAATGATCCCAAATACATTTAATTACATTTTCAAACAGCGTGTCAAAACTTTGCATGCCCATTCTGGCCAATTATCCCGCTGAGCTCCACCGAGGGTCCCGATGAGTTCTTCTTGGCACTCTTCATCATGTATTTTGGTTCTGGCGAGTTTGCTGTTTGAGTGTTAGGGGGAAGCGGAGCCAGCAGAGAGACACGCGAGGGGAATTGTGTTTGATACGGATTTCTTTGGNNNNTTTTGGTATGTAATTGCCTAATTAATACATGCAAAGTCTCGATCGCTTGATTAGCGGTGATTAGCTGATTGCCATGATGAGACTCGGGGAACAAAGGATGAATATTCTCTGCAAATAATACGCCTCCTCTCCGACAAAGCTCTGCCTTAATGCGCTGCCGGATATGCTGCCGTGGAGATGACCCCCCCCCCCCCACCACTACCATCGCTGCACCCCCTCTCCGCATGTGTCCAGGCCGGCCATGGTTCTGCATACATTACCCTTGAGTCGAGGCAGCCGGAACGCCGGAATCCGAGCGAGGCTCCCACCTACCGACGCCCACTCGTATTCCCGACCAGCCGCTGCCTGTGAGAAATATCTCATAATCCAATTTAGCTTTCGCGAGGTGTCAGAAGCGAGCGCGGAATAATGCTGTCAGCAGGTGGAAATGGAAGGGGGGGGGGGTGGTGGGGGCGCAGAGGTCACCGCAAACGCCATCAGCTACACGCAAACAAACAGCGGCGGGGATAGTCGCCGTGACGATGATTGGCGGGTGTCTGCACGGCTGACAGGTGTGACAGAGTGACGAGTCGCATTAAAGCAGCAGATGCTGAGCTGCTCCGGCTCACGTTAGCCGCCGCGGCACGTCACGTCACGGCACATCACGTCACGTCACGTCACGTCGGGCTGCGCTCGCCGATCCCCCTTGAGCCTGACATTGCGCTTTCTCCTTCAGTCTCTCAGGTAATTATCGGCCTTAGGATGTGATTCCGCTGTAACACTCGGGCTCACTCCCTGACAAATGATTAAAGGAGCAGTGTGTAAAAATTTGGCGCCAACTAATGGTGAATTTATATATGGTGGTGCTTTTACCCCCACCCCCCTTGTATGGGAGAATTTTCCAAAGCTATGTAGGCCTTTGAGGACAAAGAGAAATGCAAAGGTTCATGGTGCAGCGTTACACCAAGGGGGCGGGGCTACGTGAACACCAAAGGTGGCAACATGGTGGCTACCAGCGTTCAGGTACCACTGGTGGAAGTGCATTGCGGGTGCAAGTTTGTCCTTCTGAGCTACTGTAGAAACATTATGGATCCAAGATGGCCGCGGCTGTTGGACCTTGTATGGATCATTCGATTTGATAATTAATTTGAAAAAATACATTCGCCAAAAACAATACAACCTTTACATACTATTTTATATATTTAATTTCAATAATAAAATCTCAATTTTATGAAAAAGTGCCCCTTTAAACACTATTGTGGGGGGATTATTCGAAAAATAACAATAATAAAATATTTAAAAAATGATTGAATAGAAAAAAGCATCCTCAAAAAGCAATACATTCTTTACACACATTTTAATTTTATATTCAATTTTAATAGTAAATTCTCAGTATTATTACACACTGCCCCTATAATCTTATTATATATTCTGGTGGGGGTCATGAGTTTTCAAAATACCTAATTAAGATAAATAGAAAATAAATGCATTAAATTACACACTACTACATATACTTCTAAATATTATATATAATTATAATAAAATAAACAATTATTTTTAAACATTGCTCCTTTAAGACATGCTCTAATACATAAACAAATAAAATATAAATCAAGCATTCTTACACGTCTTTCTTTGTCCTCTGTTGTGTCTTTCACCTTCACTCGCGAGCTGCCGCGCGGCAGAATTTACGACCCAAAAGCTCCCGTTGACCATTTGTGTATCCGTGTCCTTCCAGGTTTTACATCAGGTACGAGAGGATTAAAGGATGAACGGGGGAATAATGGAATACGGGGCGGGGGCCACTGCTGACTTGATGTGGTTTTATATGTCGCCGCCTTTCAGAAGGAGAGCCACTGATCCCTCCGTTATTGGCCCCGCGCAGGCCACACTGCTCGTGATTCCATTAACTCAATGAGACGTGACACCTTAAGAGTTCCTTAAAAAAACTTTCTCAATCGTCCCTCAGAACGAAAACGTCCCCTCCTTCTCTTTAATTAACTTCAGCCAGAAATTAATTATTTGGGGGGATCTTAACCCTCTAAATGCCAGTTTGTTTACGTAACTAAAAAAAAACTCCAGTAATTTCCATCAAATGCAATTCAAGGAGGATTTAATGATTATTATTATTATTAGAGCCTCAGATGGTCAATGATTAGCAGCAACATGGAATTTGAGGCATTCTTATTTTTTCTGCAGTGACAGATTTTTATAGCAAACTCTCTTATTAGTTCCTGGGGACAAAAAGTGCATCCTTCCAAAAGACTGCTGTAAAAATATCATATATTCATATTTTTTCCAACTTTAAATGAGTCAGTCTTGTTAATCAGCTTCAGCCTGAGAGATATATATGAAATATTTTGGGGGGGATTTGACCCTCGAAATGGTCAAAAACGCCCCAGGAACTCTTAAGGGTTAAAAAAATGGGTATATTTAGTAAGCTAACAAATCTCCCAAGAGCAACAGCTTGGCAAAATCAGTGTGCAAAAACTCCCTTTCATGGAGGAAACTCTAGCGGAGCCGAGAGATTTGAGACACAAATATCTGCGAAGATAGAGCGAGGTAAAGACATGGAATGATTGATCAAAGTTACACATGGCATCGCACAAAAAATGACGCTAACAGGCCTTTATTTAAAACCGTTGCCGAGGCTGAATGACAACACGCTTTTTGTAGCAGGAAAACAAAGGGACGTCGTCTGAAAACATTAAACAGTAAATGATAAATAGCGCCTGTTCAAGGCAGCACCACATACATATTTAATTTGGCTGGATCTGATTCAGCTCATCATGATCTGTTATTCCCAGGAAAAAATAATGCGCACATTTGCCTCTGAAAAAAACCAAACGAAAACAAAGCCTCATCTTTCATTGGAATTACACTGAAATGTGATGTTTAGAGAGCCGGAGCTGAGATTTTCCCAGCAGAAGTCGTTACGGCAACGTCTTTATCCAATTGTTACTCTTGGAGAAATCTATCTTGAGGTGATGAGAGAGTTCAATATCAAAGACAGTGTTGCCCTCTTCCTCTTCCTCTTCCTCTTCCCGATGATTTGATTACAGCAGTGAGCAGCCAGTCCAATACACGCTGCTCTTGGATGCGTTTCAGTTCATGTCGAAAAAATTTAAAAACTATACATATAAATATATAAATAAAGGAAGGATGGAACAATTTAGCAAATGGAAGCACACAAACAGGAAGTGATTTTTGGTCGCTGAACTCGATGATCTGCAGTAGTGAGTGTTCTTGGAGAGCCACCAAGATTCCACATTTAAGTGGAATGTTTTTTGTTCTTTTGCATTGAAGAGACGAGAGATCAAAAGTCTAATCCAGTTGTTTTTTTTCCCCTCCAAACTCCACTTTCTTATGCCAACCCCAACTCCCACCAAAATAAAGTTGTCAAAGAGGCACTGTGTAATAACGTTGAGATTAAATTATTAAAATAGAATATATAATTGTTAAGTTATGTAGTATGCATTTTTCAATTCATTATTATCAGAGAATGATGGTCCAGCAGTGGCCATCTTGGATCCGCCAAGTTTCTACGGTAGCTGAGAAGGACAAACTTGCACCCACAATGCACCTCCACCGGTGGCACCTGAACGCTGGTTGCCCCCCATGTTCCCACCTTAAAACCCATGGGAGGTCTGGCAGTGGCCATCTTGGATCCGCCCATTTTTCTACAGTAGCTCATAAGGACAAACTTGCACCCACAATGCAACTCCCGTCACCTGTGGCACCTAAACATCGGCTGCCACCATGTTGCCATGTTTGGTGTTCACATGGAATGATTGATCAAAGTTATGCATGGCGTCGCACAAAAAATGTTTGGTGTTCACGTAGCCCCGCCCCTTTAATTTAACGCCCCATGAACCAGTCTGCGCATTCTTCTTTTTTGTCCTCGACGGCCACCGTCGCTTCGCAAAATCTCCTTAGGGAAGGGTGAGCAAAAGCCATTTCAATGACTGACTCAGGGTTAGTTGTTGCGAAACACACCTCTTTTTAAACAATGCTCTTTTTTTACACTGCTTTTACCCACTTTTTTAAAATTGATTTTTTAATTTTGGTTCTTTCTATTCTCGCAGGATAGATCCACTTTTTAATGGTAATTAGAAAAAAAAAATCCTGGGTACCTCGGGCCTTTTCCCTTACTAAAATTACACATGGAGGAAAAAAAAGAACTCTTATTTTGGTAACAGAATTTTTGATTATCCTATTGAATGTGTAATTGGGATTTTAAAAAGCTCTGCGGAGGCCAGGTTGGGAACAGTGGGTCTAACTAGAGCTTCTACTGGATTCTATGGGAACCAATCTGTGTTAGCGTCCTGATACAACTTTTTTACTTCGGATATGATACCGATATTACAGGCCTGAGTAATGGCCGATACCGATACGATATCAGCAGGAATCATACATACTTTTCAGACTTATTTTGAGGTATTTTGAGGTAAATGCTCCCAAAAGATTTATTGGATAGGTCAAAGTTTCGATCTTAGTAAATCTTCAGGACTAAAATAGCAGAAAATAGACATGTGCTTTTTAAAATGTCCCACAATGAATCTGATCCGACAGATGACATTAGGCGTGGAACAACTGATCCCTGAATCATGGACTCTTTTCCAGAAACTGGGTGGTTAAAAGTGTTTCATTTGTGTGTAAAGTTACGTTGTGAGAATCAGCACGTTTGTAATTGCCATGAGGGATGTTCTTGAGAAAGCGTGCCGGCTCGGGCTGGTTTAAATGGGATCTCACCAGAAGGTTTTTCAGGTTTGGTGGTCTCTTATACGCCAAACGTGGAAGGACAGAAGGACTTGCTAAGGGATGGATGAGAGCTCAACATGTAGCAATGTTTCTTTATAATTCCTTCAAACTGTCGACCCAGAGGGGAGAACTGAACGAGACAGTTGATAGGTTGTGCATGAACAGTTTTCTCTGTGGAAACAATCAGATTAGGTACTTTCACTGAATTTTGTTACTGCTGGTTGTATCCACTCCTCAGGATAAACACGCTGCCTGAAACGATTAATAAGGTCCTTGTGTTTGAGTGTACTGTGAAAACATCATTGTTACTGCAAATTCTGCGTACTGGTTTAAACTGACCCACAGGTGAAGCCTTTTCAAAGGGGTGGGGTTAGAGCTTTCTCCATGCAGGAGGGAGTTGGGGTCTGTAGGTTTTCTGTACAGGCTCGTGTATGCACCTTTCCATCAGCTGAAGGAGGAAGGAGGCGTAAGGAGACTGCAGCGCCGAGGCCGCTGCGACGCCTCTTCTCTTGCACCTCCTTCCGAGCATGTAAACGTCATGAAACAGCTGATAATGCGTTCAAAAGAGTAATCCATTTGCATCATGAATTCTTGGCCGCAAAAAAGTCCGACCTCGCAATCAACAGGCACTATTTTCCCTCCCTGCGTATCAGCTGTTTCACGGCGTTTACGTGCTCGGAAGGAAACCGCTACAACACATCTTCTCTTGCGTCGCAGCAGTCTTCTTCCGCCTCCTTCCTCTTTCAGTTGATGGAAAGGTGCGCGCAGTGATACGAGCGGAAGGAAAATAGTGCTGGGTGATTGCGAGGTCGGACTCATTTGCAGCCAAGAATCTGTGACGCAAATGAATTACTCTTTTAAACGCATGTTGTTTTTTGGAGCGAAACGCTTTATCCGTGTGACCCCAGCAACTAGACGGAACTACTTTCTGCAACAGCGAAACCGGGCCGGAACTCCGCTCACGGACGCAGTGGAGGAAAAGTTACTGATGATGAACCACACTGATGGTGAGGAGCTCATACAACTTCATGTCTAAAAATCCAAACTATCCCTTTAAATACAAGAATATTCCACATAGAAGTGCTGGAGTGGAGTCTGGAATGGACTGCTTTAATCAGAGATTGGACCACAAGAGTCTGCACAAAGTGTAACATCAGCCGAGGGACCCCCCCCCCACACACACACATATACACACGCCCAGTGCGGCTGATCAATGGATTTGGACTGGGAGTGTTTACTGGAGAGCAGCAGATTGCGGGGCGCTGACGGACCTGAAAAGGATGCTGGAAAACCACGACCACGCTCACCGAGAGAGACGCAACAAAGAGCGGCCTGACCTGACCTCTGGTTTTTAATCCGTGTGACTCAATGTGTGTGTGTGTGTGTATGTGAGCGGCATGTCAATAACAAGCTCTCTTCTCCTCATGCCGGACCATCTGAGGGCCTTGCGGTGAGGTTCTGAAGCGCTGCCAGTGTTTGAGTCAAAGGAGCCGAGGGCAGCGGCGGCGCTGGAGGAGCAGGGTGTGGTTTTGGCAGCGGCGGCGCCATGCGAAGCCTTCCAAGTCCCCGCGCCACATCAGAGGGGGACGGCAAAAAAACACAGAAACCCCAACCCACATCTCCCCCATCAACGGAGACGAGGAAATGTCAGGCGGCTGGCGGCGCCCGCCCCCTCTGCTCCCCACCAGGAGCCATTTTCAAGAAACCCTCACACCCCTTAAGTGCTTCAAATATAATGATCGGATGTAATATTTTGGCCCAAACCAAAAGTGTTTGAAGTGATCGGTGCCTAGCAACGGTTGCCGTGTCCCATCATAAGCAGCGGTTTCACCCATGAGCGACGCCGGGCTCTAATTTGGTGAACCCGGCGCAGCTGCAGCAGGCGGGCTCGAGTTGTTTTTGGTCATTTGGTGAAGCAGGTGCAGGAGGTGGAGGGGGTGTGGCTTTCTGGGCCACGGCCAGTCAGATCAGCCCTTTCAATCCACAGTTTGGCGCTGGCACAAATCCCTAAAACACTTGTATCTGACTTTATTTTTGTAGGTTATTTTATACCTACAAAGTGTATGTATTTCAGATTTTTTTTTTTTTAATTGAGCAAAATGGAGCAGGTTCCAACGGTACCAGAAAAGTGTTTATTTTATGTTACTTAATCTAATGAAATCTAATCTAATCTAGATCAGATCAGATGTAGTCAATCTAATTTAAAGGCAAGCAAATTTTCCATGCATCATGACGCGCGCCACCCACCGCCGACTGGCATCAGGTGCGCCGTACAACGCTCGGAGGATTAAATTAACCCTTAAGAGTTCCTTAAAAAAACGTTCTCAATGGTCCCTCAGGACAAAAATGTCCCCTTCCTAAAAACTGGTGTAATATTTTTTCCACTTTAAATGAGTCAGTCTTTTTAATCAACTTCAGCCAGAAATATATATCAAATGTTCGTTATTTGAATCCTCTAAATACCAATTTGTTTATGTTACTATAACACAATACAAAAACTCAAATAATTTCTATAAAATGCAATTAAAGGAGGATTTAATCGTTATTTTTATTCAACTATATTCAACTATCAACTATTAGCAGCAACATTGAATTTGAGGCATCCTTTTTTTTTCCTGCAGTGACAGATTTTTATAGCAAACTCTCTTATTAGTTCCTGGGGACAAAAAGCGTCTCCTTCCAAAAGACTGCTGTAAAATATCATATATTAATATTCTTTCAATTAAATTATCAGTCTTGTTAATCAGCTTCAGCCTGAAAGGTACATATTAAATATCAAATATTCTTTAGGGATTTTGACCCTCGAAATGGTCATAAAACGTCCCCTGGAACTAAAAAACTCAGGTCTCATTTAATAAACCTATATTCATATATTTACGGTAAAGTCGTGTGCGCATCTGCACTGGTCCACCAAAGCAGCTATAAATGGGCTCTGCTGAAACTAGGCGTGGCTTGAGCATGGAATTTCCCCATTGTTGGATCAATAACTACTCCTCCTAATGCTGCTACTATTACTACTACTGTTGCTACTACTACTACTACTGCTGCTACTACTACTACTACTGCTGCTACTACTACTGCTGCTACTATTACTACTACTGCTAGCTGATAAACTGCCGAGATGTAATGTACAGTAAAGCACAGGGAACACACTCTCTCTGACACACACACACTGAGAGGTATCATGCTGTGGTGAGATGCACCATTATTGGATGAAAGCACCAGAGAGCCCCCCCCCCCCGCATCCCACCCCACCCCACCCTCCCTCTCTCTCCCTCTCTCTCTCTCTCTCTCTTCTGCTGCCTTTGAATTCCAGAGGGAGGGGAGCCATTGATGCCTACTTGACCCGCCTGCTCCTCCATATTCATGAGGAGATGGAGAAGATGGATATGTCCTGATGTTCCCCTCGCCCTAACTTAATTCTCCCTCACTCTTCTCCTCTCGCTGTCTTCCTTTCCATCTGTCAGCCCCCCCCCTCTCCCGGGGTGCACAGGCAGGCCTCCCCAGTAAGAGGTGAGGGTGACAGACTTTTGCCAGTCACCGCATGTCAGCGTTCTGCAGCAGCATCGTCACGTGAGCAATGAGCTCCCTGCCGCTCACATATGGTGAGGCCGTTATATATGGTAATGGCTGCATTCTACCCCTCTGCGGGTGTTGGGGGCGGGGGGCCGGGGGGGCTTCTTCCTCCTGATGCTGTTTGGATCTCTATGTCGGGCTATTTTTACTCTTTTTTTCCACGAACAAGAGGGCACTCAAAAGGGAGCAAACCACACAAATTGGATGTTGTCCTCTAATTTACGCCTGGAGGATTTTCAAAATAAAAAAAAAATATTTTAAAAAAACAGTGCGGGACACCACAGACATTGCGGCAGATGTCTTTACGTTCCTGGGCCGCCCGCTGCCATGGAAACGGCGTTCCATATTAATGTCGCTGTGGCGCGTCCCGGCCTGGCTCGCTCTCGTCGGGTGCCATCGTCTGTCAGTCGCGACTTCAGCCCGTTGGTACGGTGGAGCCGCCGCGTTAGAGGAGCGTTTGGACCAGTTATGGGTTCCAACGGTTCCATACAAACAAAAATATATCAAACGTTCCACTTATTGCAAACCACTCAAATGAAGTATCTCGGGTCGACATAAATAACATCAGTATTTACACATTGAAGTAATTTGTGAACGCATCATCACTTTACGAACAAAAATTAAAAACCCTGTGTGATCCAACACAATGTGATCCAATGAGATACATACATGATTTATGGCACAATTTCAATAATCCCAAAGGAATTGCATCAAAAGATATAAGCATTAGAATGTAAATAACTGAATTTAAGTGATATTTGAATAAAAAAGGTAAATTCTACAATAGCAAAAGCAAGAAAACCAGTTTTGAACTATTGAGTTGCACAAAAATAAAAACACTTGAGGGTGCATGATTAACATGAGTTAATGAAGCATGCACTAACTCTTGATTAATGTGTAATTAATGTGTAACTAAGGTGTTAATTGACGCTTTATTACAAATGTCCCTTGATGCCACAATTAATTGACTTGGAGCGAGAGTTGCTACATATTTAAATGACAGTGTGTGAATATTATCATCGTATCTGCGCGACCAGCACCACAAAGCCCCTCCCACCGCCGGCAACCTTCAGCCTATTTACCTACTTTGTAATTATTCATTAATGGAATTTCCTGCCATTTCTGGTGTCGAAATGATTCATTTCAGTCAGAAAAATGTCACATTTGTCATCCGTGTGTTGTACTGATTTTGGTGTTGTGGGGCCTGAAAAGGTCCCTGGCTTCTCCGCTGTCCAAAATCGCTCCACGACCTCCAACTCATGGGTTGGTGACGAGACGGGGGGGGGCTGCTGGACGGGAGCGGGAGCAGACGGGAGGGTTGTGTGTCACGCTTTGGCATGGTAACGTGTGCAGATTGGAGGAGGAGGCGCCGGCCTATAACTCAGCGTGATAATAAGGCCACCCAGGGACCGTAGCTCACCTCTCTGACGCTCCACAGCGGCCCACCTTCACCGGCTGCAGACCTCGCTCGCTCTCTCCCGTCCTCTCTGCGGACCCCTCGCACCAATCATCACAATTATAGTTTCCGCCATCCATCAGCGGAGGGATGAGCGGCCGGCCGGCGTTGGCGGCGCCGACGCTCCAGACGCCGTAAATAAGAAGATTTACTCACCTGCTTTTCTGAGATACTCGCGCTTACTTACATTGAATATTTGTGTCTCAAACACGGCACCGATGATGGAGTGCACCGTGTTCTGTCGGGTTTAGGACCCCCCAGGTGATGGCGTTCAGGGCAGGGATTTAAAGACAGATGTGTGGACCAGGCAGGGACCGTGGAACATTGTGGGCACCAGAGACGTCAACATTTGTTTGTTTGACGCCGTTTGCCTCAGAGGGCTTTTTGGATACAGTATTTGTTGGTTATTTGTTAGTTTTCCTCATACCTTTAGTCCTCGAAGGAGTATCTACAGCATATTATGGGACAAAATCAGTTTTATCTCTAGTCAGCTTTAAAAAATCCATTCATGTCTATTATTGGTAGTGGTGTCCCAGTACAACTTTTTCACTTCTGATATGATACCGATATTGCAGCCCTGAGTATTGGCCAATACCGATATCAATCCGATCCAATATCAGCGGGAGTCATACATACTTTTATGACTTATTTTGTAGTTTGGAGTGTTGGAAAAGGCTTGATCAAGTGATATTATTCAAACAGAGAACAATAGACAGCAACAGTAGCTATGAGAAAAACTGACCCATTGATTATTAACCAATGGCTTACATACATTTGAACCTTTAACATGAGAATATTCTACATAGAAGTGCTGGAGTGGAGTCTGGAATAGACTGCTTGTATTGGAGTGCTTATATTTGACATTTTAGATGCAGGCCGATATCATACGATACTGGATTTTTTTTTGCTGATATCGAATCAATATCCAACATCAATATCGGATCAGGACACTGTACGATCACTTTGCTATTGTTAATTTCTGTCACATTGTTATCGTCATGGAGGGGCACCATCACACCGCCAAACCTGAAACGTGCTTTACCTGCCCCTTTACTCGTTTACCACCTTTAAAGCAGCATTGTGCAACTTTTCTTAGCAACTGTTGCTTCTGCTACCAAGTACGGCAATCGCAAGATGCAGGCGCACGGTGAAAACTAAGTGGAGAAGCTGCCACAATAGTTGAAAACAGAATATCAATGCTAGGAGACAATTGGAACAAATTAGTTGATTGAAATGAAATTTGGATTTGGCTAGCAATGGAGTTGCCGCTAATGTTCCATATGATCAAAAATATCTAAGTTTGATTGATTACCTATGATAAACTAGTTCTCGATGTGTACTCCAAAATGGTGGTGCCGGTGACAGAAGGCTGCATTTGAAGGAAACTTTGAATTTGGACGACCTTCATGAAGCGTTGTGATGTAGTTGCCCTTCGAATGCGGCCTCCAAAGGATGCAGCCCCTGAGTAAATACAAAAAGTTGTCTTCTTCAAGGACACTTGACCGGGCCTCTCCAGTCCACAGTCCAATCCTCTAGCTAAAAATGGCCACTCTACTCATTGAGCCCCCAAAAGAGAAGTATTATTGGAAAGTAGTCAGACCTCCACCAACACTGGAATGACCCCCCGTCGTCTCGTCATGATTCACTTCAGCACTTCTTGGACTTCGGCTCTGGGCCTCCTGCGACCGTCATTCTAAAAGTTAATATTTTGAGGACATGCTGTGCAAACCTGATTGGTTGCGACTTGGTTTGGAGCCCACTCTGAAATGTAATGGTTCCGTCCAAGGCCCGAGCGCTTCCACCAAGTCTCAGTTGGGGAGTTTGTTGTGTGCGATCTCGCTAACAGACCTCAGCAGACCACTCCCAGTTTAATATCAGTGTGTATTGAAGAGGGACCAACTTCTGCCATCACGTTCTGGATATACAAACAAGCACAAACTTCTCAAACGCCCCCTAGACCCTCTCACACACTGTTATCCCCTTCCCATAATGACTCGCACCCCCCCGCCCCCCCCACCCTTTGAGTGTGGCTTCCTACAAGTGGATGCTTTTGCCTTCTGATGTGGCCAGACGACTCATCATACAGCCTAATTATTTTCAAGCGCACGCCCGCCTTTATTCCTCCTGTGGCAGCGGGGTGGGGTGGGGGGGCTGAGATCTGCGTTTGTGTGTATGTGCGTGAGGGGGGCTTGTTGTAGTGACTCAGTGCACATGTTTATAAGTGTGCACAGACTGTAACATCCCTTGTTATTTTCCCCCCTCTTCATTTAAAGCCCACATGGGGTGGTGTGTGTGTGTGTGTATGTGTGTGGAGGGGGGGGGGGGGGACACTGACATACAGTTTGAGCAAATACATGCGGACAGGTGTCTTCATAGCGACACACACGCACTGTAAGTGATATTTTGGCATCCCTCCGCCGCTCATAATGGCCCTACAGAGAGTTCCAGCAGGTCATTAAAGTCCTAATGACTCTTTGTCACCCCGCAGTGTCGGCGGGCGTGTATGCAAACAGTGTGTGTCGTGCACACACGCGTGTGTGTTTGAGCGAGTCGGTGGTTCCTGCGGGAGCTCCCTCGACATGCCTTCTCGGTGCCATAGCCGGGATGGATGGCGGCTCAATTGAATAAAGGGGCTCACCGCTGCACAATACGAGCCAACGTGCTGAATTCACAATGAGGGCTAGATTTACAGCCCCCCCGCCCCCCTAGTCCACCACCACCACCGCACCCCAGTGTGTGCGAATTAGCATTTCTAACCTCCTTTTTCCCTCTGCATGTGTGCGCTTTCATCTCCATTGCTACATAAATGCTACAGGCCATAAATCCACACCCCCAAAATAACGCCCAGGGGGGAAGTGCAGGTCTTGTTAAAGGACAGTGTCCAGGAGTTATTGGGGGGGGGGGGGGCAGCATCATTAGAGCCTCAGAGGGTAGAGTTGTAGTCAAGAGCACAAACAGAGACCAAGGTTTTGCCAAGACCACAGGGCGCCGAGACCCAGAGGAGACCAGGACATCTGAAGGTCATGACTAAAATAAGTCTAAGACTCTCCATGTCAACTACTTCCACTCACTTCAGCCATTTTTTCTTTCACCACCAAAAGCAGATGTGGATTTTTCGAGTGAATGTGGCTTTTAAGTCAACTGAAATCAGAAGAAGTCATTTAATAAGAAGGCAGAGGCTGCGACTTGGGGGAAATAATCAATCTACCAATAATTGGAAGTGATTGCTGGTCTAAACCACTAACTAGGCCTTCCAAACCCAGACCCAGATCAGACCTGCAACAATGCTGCATGGTCTGTCATTTTTGGTCTCCACTGCTCTGTGTGGATACTAAATCCCAAATCCACTCAATCCCAGACCCGGACCAGACCCACTAATGAGGCCTTCAAGACCCAGACCCAGACCAGGTCCACTAACAAGGCATTCCAGTCGTAAACCCAGACTAGACCCTGGACAACACCGCACAATGTAAAGGCCTGCCAATGGTGGTCTCCCCCACTCTGTCTGGATACTCAATCCAGACGCCACTGAGACCTAGACCCAGATCTAGACCAGGCCCACCAGCACGGCCTTCCAGTCCCAGACCCAGACCAGAGCCAGAACAATGCTGCACGGTCCGCCAGTTTTGGTCTCCACTGCTCTGTCTCCAGAGGCCACCCAGTCCCAGACCCCGACCAGACCCACTAACAAGGCCTCCCAGACCCAGACCCAGACCAGACTCGGAACCATGCTGCACAGTCTAAAAGCCTGCCAGTGGTGGTCTACACAATGATGCTGCAGAGTCTCAGACCAAATCAAGACCTTCAAAGTTGTCCTGAGACCAAGCCCGAGGTCGTGTACCTCAGCCCTCTGTGCGTTGTTGCTGGATGCTACACACCAATCTGCAAGGACGCTGGGTGGGGAGAGCAGACATGTAAGGTTATCGCTGCCATTTCATGAGGAGAAAACAACAAAAATATAAGGATGGGGGGAGAAAAAACCCACATCTTTGACAATCCTTCACAGAGAACATGAAGGCGAGCATCCTGCCAGCCTCCATCCACGCTCGCTTAATATTCATTACATGTGTGTTCGTGCCAATCTGACAAAAAATTGGAAGAATTTCTGCTCCAAAACTTGCTTGGGAGAATGTTTTGAAAGGCGGCAGCAGCGGCACCTGCCACCATCGCGCTTCCTCAACCTCACAAAAAAAGCCTGATTCCCCGCCGCTCGAGGAGTCCCATCTGTCTCTGAAGAACCCCAAAAAGAAAAGCTGCAAATTGGCCGTAATGACGCACGTGATGGCGGCGTATCCGCGAGTGTATCTTTAACCGGCGGCGGTTCTCGGCTCGTTTACAACCGGCCGGGCGGCAGAACGAGCCCATCAATTTGTCTCAGCGTGTTTTCCCGCCGCGAGTGGAGCCCAAAAATTCCTTATCTCCCCCAAACACTGAAACTCCCTGCCTGTTCTGGGCAGCAACGCCGCCATTATTTGCCTATGAAATTAGTATTTGGGGGGGGGGGGGTGTAAGCAGAGAGAATATTATCTGAGCGTGGCTAAACACTCCAGCTGTGTGATACGCTAACTTGGAAAGCGTGTGTGTGTGTGTGTGTGTGTGTGTGTTGCAAAGTGTGCATAGAACTCATCCAAGGAATCTCTCCAAAAAGGGAGCGCACTCTTTCTCTGTGACACACACACACACACACACACAAACTTCCACAGTGTACACTCCAAAGCCAAGCCGGCACTATCCCTCTCGCTGCTCTCCTCCTTCTCCTCCTCCCTCCCTCCCTCCCTCCTTCCTCCCTCCCTCCCTCCGTCTCCTCTCGCCTCGGTGCCGGCGGAGGCTGTTACAGCTCAATCAGGGCCGACGCCGACGTGAAGCTGCTCCTCTTTTGTCCGCCGTCCGCCGCCCCTCGCTAAGGAAGAAGTAAGTCACCTGTCTTTCTTATCCTCCCACCGAGCATCCGATGAAGTGGGGTGGGTGAGTGTGTGTGTGGGGGGGGGCTTGAGACCCGCTCGTCCGACCTCCTCGTTCCCTCCGTTTGCTGCGACTTGTGACGAGCTCGTGTGCTGCCTGACGAGCAGCCAATCTTTATTCGCTGCAGCTTTGTGAAGGAGAGGGTGAGGGGGGTGGGGGGGTGGGGGTGGGGGCGCTTCACAACTCCATTCATCTGCTGGTGGCTTTAGTTTTTTGGCCCCCGCTCACTTGTTTGTTTTCTCACTTTTGATTGAAAAAGTGAAAAAGAAGCCCAGAGAGGCGGCGTTTGCCTCGGACTTTAGCATCAGGTCGGATCCACCTGCCGCTACGTTTCTGCTTCACAGCGTTTCCAGCGGTTGCTGCGTGCAGAACCAGGTGTGACCAGAAGGTGGTACAATGAGCACTACATCACTTAAGCAGGGAGAGAGAAGAAGGGTGCGACCTTGGCGACCTAAGAGAAAGACAGGGAAAGTTGCAATCGTTCTTTCATGTCCTTCGCATTTCCGGAATCAGCCAATTATGCACTACTATAAAAATAATCTCCCTTTAATAAGGTGACCAGATTTCAGAAATGAAATCTGAGGACATCTCCAGCTCGGAAATAAAAATGAATTAAAAGTTATCAAGATGAAACGAAGAAATGGGGGCAGTTACAGACAGTAACTGTGACGAGCGCTCTCTGCTCTTCTTCTTCAGTAAAGGCAGCGCGACCATAATAACTGTTGTTCTAGTCTGAGCACAACATGCTCCCTCACGCTTTCTGCTTCCTACCCGACTACCGTGTGTTGTCTGCTCGCAACATGCTCACTCGCATTTCCCACCTGGTTACCGTAATAACCGTTGTTCGAGTCGACACACAACTTCTTTTTCTTAATCATAAGACACTGAAATTGGGGACATTTTTGGGGACCGCTTTAACCGGGGAAAGGTCATCCAAGACGGGGACTGCCCCCAGAAATCGGGGACACCTGGTCACCTTG
>CAESWR010000367.1:430972-443839 GCA_903171835.1 Mullus surmuletus
CCTTTTTTTTTTTTTGCTTTGTCTTTTGCTTGGCTCCGACTCCCGGTCATCCCCCCTCCCACAATCCCCTTCACTATATCTCGCTGCGATGCCTTCGAGCCCCAGAGCCAGACTCCACCCTGACTCACTCGCAGAGCGTTCATTATTTATAGGCCCAAAATTGAAGAATAACAGGCTCGGGGGGCAAAGAAGTAAAACATAAATAAAGTACAACAAATTTAGTTGGGGGAAAATGAAAACAGCAATTATTAAATCTATATTTGATATGCTGTCTGAATCTGCTTTCACAAAAGCAACAATATTACACAAAGTTATGAGATTTGAAGGGACTTTTTTCATGCCGGAAAACAAAGGAGATTTCCGGAGGACGAATATAAAACCGACCCACAAGTTTGCACCTGGGTTTAGAGTTCATAAATAGACAGGGGTGTCGTCTCCATTTTGGGCCGTGCTGGCGCCGTGGCAACCGGCCAAACCTGGTGGTATTTTTGCACCCGAGCTGAGACGCAAACTGGTGATGAAAGCCGATCGATGGCCTCTGAGAATGAAAATAGAGATTAATAAAGACCTTGTACATTATCGCGGAATAAGAAAGAAGCTGGCAATTTATCGGCAGATTTGGACGACTTCTTTTTTTTTATGGTTCCATTATTCTTCTCAAGAGTCCCATGCGTCATTTCTTTGGTTTTGTGATGGAACCTGAGCAGCAAATCCTACAAACAGTCAGACAAACAAGCCCATTTTTTTATGTTAATTGTAAAGAAAAAGCTGACTTTTAGGGTTGGAACCCTGTGGGCGGAGCTTAAAAAGTGCCGAGAACGCTGCGGAACCGGCAGCGTTCCGAGGCGGCCAATGGGAGGAAATCCCAAATACTGTATGAGGACTGGAAGACTTTGAGCTGGCGGCAGAAACACACTTCTGCGCGCCGCGGTGTCTGCCAGCGAGGGTGATACTACTCTTAGAGCGCTGCTGTCCAAAAAGTTTGCTGGAGGATGTGTTTACTACTTCCTCATTTCAAATTCCATTTCATCTTTAAAGCGGCGGAATCCAAACAAACAAGCAAAAAATGTTCACAGGACATTTTTCACACTGAGCAGATGGGCATCTTTGGGCAATCTCTATAAAAACCTCCCTTTAACTGAAGAAACAGTAATATGATAATGAGTATTATAAAGAATACTAAAAGCACTTCACAATAAAGGTCCACTAATCGAGTTGCAGCGCTGATAATCACCAACCAGGTTTAACACTTTGGAGTTCCTTGAAAAACTTTCTCAACCATCCTTCAGGACAAGGATTGTTTCCATTCTAAATGAGTATGATAATGATAATATATGTATCAAATATTAATTAATAGGGGGGATTTTAAAAAATTACAAAAATTCTAATAATTTCCATCGAATACAATTCAAGGAGGATTTAATGATTATTATTATTAGAGCCTCAGATGGTCAATGATTAGCAGCACATTGAATTTGAGGCGTTCTTATTTTTTTCTGCTGTGACAGATTTTTATAGCAAACTCTCTTATTAGTTTCTGGGGACAAAAAGTGTCTCCATCCAAAAGACTGCTGTAAAAATATCATATATTCATATTTTTTCCAACTTTAAATGAGTCAGTCTTGTTAATCAGCTTCAGCCTGAAAGATACATATCAAATATCAATTTCTTTTTTTTTAGGGATTTTGACTCTTTAAACATCTGTCCCAGAAACTCGGGTTAAGAGGTTAAAGGTCGGTCGGTCAATCAATGAATCAATCAGTCAATCAATCAATTAATCAACATCACTCAACATCAAGTGACACTTGTAACAATGAGTCAATTCACCCTAACATGAGCAGCATTAGTTAATGGTTATTACACATTCATTGACAGCCATTACAGCATCAACTACTGTTAATGGATGTATTGTACAGTCTTCTAATAATATCCAGATAACAGTGAGGAGTAATTTTATTCCTCCTTGGCCGTCGGCCCGCAGCTTCTCTCCTCGCAGCTCCCATCCTTCCTTTGATCCTTTGAAAAACCTCGGAACGTAAATGCATCCGCACGGTGAGACACCTGTGGGGAACAATGTTCTCCTCCCGCTCTCACACTGCGACCTCATTCACTCGGCATGCACACACACACACGAACACACACACACACACACACACACATAAAGTGGCAGAACAGAAGACAATCTATTTTCAAAACCTGCATGTTTATTTCCCCGCCTCTCGCTCTGTGTGTGTGTGTGTGTGTGTGTGTGTGTGTGTGTGTGTGTGTGTGTGTATCTCAAATAATCCATCTCTTAATGGTTAAAAAAACAAAAAACGTCTGGATAAAAAACCTCCCCACTCTTAAGGGTTCATGAAGGCGAGCACACACACACACACACACACGCACACACATATTCTCCATATGCCCACCTATGCCGTGTAAACCCCCCAGCTGTCGCTCCGGATTGTTCGGGCTGCTGTCAATCACACTGGCCCATCGCTTTAGTTGTGTTTTTTTCACATTTGTGAAACCGAACCGTGTTTTCCTCATTTTTTTTAATCGTTTCTGGTCGTCAGAGTTTAATCAGCGCGAGTCTCTCGGCTGAAGAGCCCTCGTGGCAAAGTGGCCGCTGAAGGACTATCTGATTTATTCCAAAACCCGACACTCGTAATTCAAACGACTGTAAAGATTTCCAAACGCTCACAAGGGGCTGCAGTCACAGCGCCACACACACGTGCGCGCACGCCGGACCACCCGCTCCATCAAAGTTCATGATGGTAATAGAATCTGAGTAGAATATTATCGGCTTGTGAGGTAAATTTCAACTGAAGCAGCAATTTAAAGGGAGAGTTCACCCAAAACTCACTCATTAGCTCCTCCCATCACTGCCATCATTTTTTACTTTCAGCAACTCAAAGTGAATGCCCTGTTTTATATATTTGTTGGTTTTATTGATTTTATTTGATTTTATCATTTTTTGCCTTAATCTTCCTTCCTTGTTGGGCCTCACTGGGATTTTACTGTGTTCTGGTCACGTGTTGGAGGTGAGAATAGATCCAATACATGACAGTCCGACACGTATCTCGATACACGAGGTACGATAC
Organism: Mullus surmuletus; assembly: GCA_903171835.1. Lineage (NCBI taxonomy): Eukaryota > Metazoa > Chordata > Actinopteri > Syngnathiformes > Mullidae > Mullus > Mullus surmuletus. The sequence continues at coordinate 434,059 of CAESWR010000367.1, forward strand.
AATTCAGGAACGATGTATCTTAACCCTTAAGAGTTCCTTAAAAAAACGTTCTCACCCCCTGTGACCCCTTCAACTAGACGGAACCACTTTCTGCAAACTGGGCCGGAACTCCGCTCACGGGACGCAGTGGGGGAAAAGTCTCTGCTGATGAACCATCACTGATGTTGAGGAGCTCATACAACTTCATGTCCAAAAAATCCCAACTATCCCTTTGAGTCAAAACCGGGTTTCTGATTTACCGCTGTATTGTTTTTACTCACTTGTTTGAGCGTTAAAATGAATGGAGAAGTGAGTGGTGGGTGGGAGCCTCGTATCTGCATGTGGAAGACCCCCTCCCACCCCCCACATCCAGTCTGATGTCATCACGGACGTCCATCGGCTCCAAACAAAACTTTCTCAGCTGCTTCGCTCAGCTACTTTCATCCTGTTTTTTTTTTCTTACTTGTCGGCCAACAAAAGAAATCAGGAACCGCAGACTCTGCCGCCCGTCGCCGGGCAGCTTTCCCCGGCAACCGTCGCCGGTTTCCTGCTTCGCAGTGACGCAGCAGCGCGCCCAGAAGGGAGCCCATTTCCTCCCCGTGTCACTTTTATTACCCCCGACGCAGCATTTTCGCTCGCTTCCCTTTTCCCAAATAGCGTGATACGACGTTTTTAATTAGTTTGAATAGAAAATGGCCAAAGAGGGTTTGGGAAGGAAGGGAAAAAAGCATCGGGGACCAGCGCTTGTATAATTAATGTCTTTGCACACAGAGGCTTTCCAGCAATAGATCTCCGTTAATAGCCACACATTGTGAAATATATAAAAGAGGGAGGTTGAACGCACACACCTCCCGCACCGCGCCGCCCAAAAGCTCCAGGACCGCCAATTTATGCGCTGACATTTAAACTCCATCTCACCCGCTTCTAACTTTCTTCTCTCTGGCTTTTACCCGGGCGGGGTCGCGACCTCATCGGCGGCGAGACCGGCGTTTAATCACGCCGCCGCGTTTGTTTGATCCGGTGATACGCTTAGAGGTTCAGGGTTTTACTGATTCGATTGTTAGCGAGACCCAGAAAGAATCCATTCAATTTGTGGTGGTTTACATTCAAGAAAAAGCATTCTGCTGCAGGTCTGCTAATGCACTTTTAAATAGAAAGACTGTAATACGGTAAAAAAGCGGGCCGTGTTTCCAGGCAGCGAGTGCCGGAGACGAGCTCGGCTGTAAAAATAATTCAGTGTAGCCGACGAGCTAATAGCTTAATGCACCGTATGCTGAGATGATGGAGGTTTCCTATGGCACACTGGAGGCCGGTCAGTAGTAAATCTAATCTGTGTTTAAATTTAGAGCACTCTGTCAGAATGTGCGTGTGTGTGTGTGTGTGTGTGTGTGTGTGTGTTTGGTGGGGCAGCGGTGGCTGATAAGTTGACCGGCGCAGAGCAGCAGCAGACACTGAGGTGGCAGAAGACAGTGGCTACGTTTACAGGCATCCAATAAGCCTTTTCTAACCAGAATATTAGCAATAACCCGGTTGCCTGCGGCCATGTGAACACCAATAACCCGTAAACACCTGTCTTAGTGGAGGCAGCATGACTCCACTAACTGAGTATCTAACCGCACATTATACCAGACTGTACTGCACTGAGGACTATACTCTTGTGTTTTATGGACTCAACACTGGCCACGTTTACATGCGGTCAAATAAGCCTTTTCTAACCAGAAAATTAGCTATAACCCGGGTGCGCGCGGCCATGTAAACACCAATAACCCACTCGAATAAGCGGAATATGCTCATATTCCGTTTTTAAAACCGAATATTCCCCCTGGGTTCCGCAACCGGGTTATTGCTAATATTCCGGTTAGAAAAGGCTTATTTGACGGCATGTAAACGTAGCCACTGACCATGTATGCAGGAATAACTCTGTTTGCTCACACATGGAAATGGCTTATTCCAATGTTTCAGTAAGTGGAATATGGACCTTAACCCCAGGATTGACCGACTGGAAGCGTAGTGAGTGGCTTGGGAGAGGAAGCGACTCTGCCAAAGGCACGGAGGCCCGGCAGGGGGTGTGTGTGTGTGTGTGTGTGTGTGTGTGTGTGTCCTTATCTGGCGCTGCCTCCCTTCAGACCTTCTGCTCAGGTCCAAAATCAGGTCAGGGCAGCTCTCAATCAGAGCACCCCCGCCCTCCCCCCCAGGGATGATTCACCTCACCGGTGCATCATGTGAGGAGACTTTCGGGTCCTTGTTTGAACCGGCTGTTTCCTGGATGTGTTGAGGCTCTGACCGTCCTTGCTGGTGTTTATCACCTGCTTCCTGTCCAGGGTTTCCTCTCGTAAAACTGCTCACGTCGGCTCCACCGGGCCGGAGTCATGCCGTTACACTTCTTCATTCCACGTCGTGCTCCATGTTGATGCGCTTAAATGTATTCATGTTCTGTGTATAGAAATAAATGTATTACTATTGGGACCAAAAGTGTTGATCTGAGGCTCAATTCCGAACCTCTTTTCTAATAAACAATGAACACAGCAGCCTCAAATCAAACCATCTTCCTGTTTAGCCCCACACATATAATATAGACCAGTGGTCCCCAAATATTTCTCCCGACTGCCATTCGCCTTTAAATAAAAAAATGTAATAACAAATTTGAGGCGAAGAGACGGAGACTGAGGTAGCTCCGGCTCGTCAGGTTCCAATAATTTTTTACCATCTTACGTGGATCTTGGTTTCCATGGCAAACTGTGGTAAACAACTCGGTCTGGCGCTTTGATTCCGGGGTCAGCAGATGTGCAGCTCAGGTAGTTGAGATACCGTGTTTACATGCCCACGTTAATCGACTTTGAATGGAGCTATCTGGGGTGAGTAGCTCTACGGTGTTTACATGCATTCACGTAGAAGAGCTACTGCAGTAATTTGATTTTCTCCTGTGCATGTAACCGCACTCAGTGATTCAGCGTGGGCGTGGCCATGTGAGAGACCCGGTGAGGTGTAGAAATACGACAATGATCATCACCTAAAACGCCCAGATGAGCCCTCACACACACCGTTAGTTAACACACGACAATATCTGAAAAGTGTGTGTGTGTGTCTGCAAACAGCGGGCAGCACTGTTTAACAACACCATTAAATTCTATCTGCGTCGCCCGGTCGTGTTTCCCGGGATTGGCCACAGAAACGGCTCCAGCAGACGAAAGTCGACCCGGATCTGATTTCATGTGAGGCATTGTGCCGGCGATGGTGGAGTCAGCCGCGGTTCAGAGGACCTCGGGCGACATCCCTGACAGCATATGTGTGCATGTTCTCCTCATGCCTGCGTGGGCTTCCTGCCACAGACCGGAGAACACACTGGTGTGACTGGTTCCGTGTGGCTGGAGCTGCTGGTTTTCATTCCATTTCACACTGAAGGATGTGAAATGATCCAGGCTGAAGTTAGCTACGCTAGTGTTGTAGTACTGAGGTTGGTCCTGGTCTTCAGACCGGTCTCAAGACTAAGGTGACCAGACGTCCCCAATTTCCAGAGACAGTCCCTGTTTTGGATGACCTCTCCCCTGTTAAAGCTGTCCCCAAAAATGTCCCAGATTTCAGCGTTTTATGATTAAGAAATAAAATGCTGTGTGTTGACTAGAACAACGGTTATGACGGCAGTCAGTAGCAGCCTCTGCCTTCTTATTAAACGTCTGATTTCAGGATAAAGCATCCAGCAAGGTCTTGCCCCGTTCTTGACCTTCAGACGTCTCGGTCTCGGGGCGAAGTCCTGGTCTCTGTTTGTGCCGAGCGTCCTCAGCACAAGTCAAAGCAGGTGGAGACACACCATCTTGCTCAAGGGCACCTTCATCGGCTCGAAATTTATCTCGCTGAAGAAGAATTTCCATCGCCGCCCACCCTGCAGCTCTGCCACGGCTGGTGCAGCCCTGAGCAGTGTGTGTGTGTGTGTGTGTTTGCGCGCACACACATGCAAACCTGCCCACTATTGCAGAGAAGAGTGGATTTGTGCTGTTTATTCAATATCGGCAAGAATACCAGTGCTTTAAGCCACCTGGGTAAACAGGTTATTGCCGTATCAATCATTTACAGTGACACCCGATGGTCCAGACCACAGACAATATTGACCAGCAGACTGACAGAGATTAATGCCACCGCACATAAACAGGCTTACCTGCCGCCCCCCCACCCCCGCCTTCACAATCATCTGTTCTCTCTCTTCCAGTCCTTCAATCATCCCCTCGCTCCTCAGCTCTTTTCATTTCCCCGCTTTCTGCTCTTTTATTATCTATTTTGTTTTCTTTTTCGGCCGTGGACACGAACAAATCCCCTTACGTCTGTTGACTTCAGCCCGACCCTGAAAGCTGGATTACGTTAAGCTTTAACAGTAGTATGAATTAAAAATGACTGTAATTACTAATAATTAGCTCAGGTTGAAACCAGCTCATTTCTGGCGAGCAGTTCCCATTTTTCTCAGAGTAGAATAGCTTTCTGTCGAATGGTTCATGCTGGGAGGTTAAAAAACGGCCCCTCGCGCATGAAACACATTAGAAAGATGAGAATTGGTTCATTTCTAACCTGTTTTACGACCACAGAGATATAGGAACAAAATACATTCAAAACACTGTAGCTGCCATCAAATTAACATGCTAACTGTGGGTTAGATTCAGAAATGTAAACATGGGTTTTAAAATAACGCAGACCCCCCAGAAGTGTGAGCAGTCGCCGTGGAAACAAGTCAACCATTGTTTTGTTGTTGTCCTGGCCGATGATTTTCAGACAGACAACCCGAAAACAAAATTCTTTTTTGTTCATTTTGAAAAGTACACATTTTGTAGCTGCATCCAACTTCCTCTGCCGCTTGGGCTGCGCCAAGCTGATCAAAAATCAAAAATAGATCAATAAAACATTCTCACAGCTCACAGGGAAGCATGGGGGTATAAAAAGAAGTGTCATTGGGAGGCCAATGCCAAATATTACTGGTTTTAAGTTTGAGAAAGGCTGACTTAACTAATATTAGCATTGGCATAATATCTGTTGGCTGGTTTCAGATATGTAAACGTATGTTTAAAATGCTACAATCAAAGCTGTGCTTAGCTCATGCTAACATTAGCTAGTCGTCTGTTAGCTAGCGTTAGCGCCTGGCCCACTTAGCAGCAACCGTCTGCCCGCAAGCTGTTAAAACCCGCTAGCGAATGTTGTTTTCCTCCCTGATGCGTGTCGGAGGTGCAGTTAGAAGGTTTTTTCCCTCCTTGTACAGGGAGTTACATTTTTAATCAGACTCGCATGCACACGTGCCAGCAGGTGGACGCACCTGCTGATTCCTGCTCTCGGTGCGTGGGCGAGAGCAGCTCCGCGACACAACACGAAACAATAAAGTGTGTCAGCGCTTTTGGTTTTTTTCCCCACCGAGGAGCCTAATTGATGTCAGAGTTACGGTGAAGAGCACAGTGAGGATCTAATCAATGCAAATTTGTGTTGTATTAAAAAATAAGCCCTTAGAAGCTGACAAAGTAAGCCATGCGTGTTCAGCAGACTAGCAAGTGTCTCTGAAATAAGGTGTGTGTGTGTGTATGTTGGGGGGGGGGGTGTCCGTCCACCTTCTGCTTGGGCCTTTAGTGCCACGTGACCGGGTTTTCCAGCCTAAAGGACTCATTTCCGGGACGCAAACAATGACACTATAAGTTGTATTGTAAATGTATTAAAAGTTATCAAAAAGAAATGAAGAGACTGAGACAGTTACGGACCGTCACCGTGACAAGCGCGCTCTTCTCTTCTTCTCTAAACGTGGGGTGCGACCGGCAACTGTAATAACTGTTGTTCTTGTCTGTGCACAACATGCTCGCTCAGGTTTTCTGCTTCCTACCCGGCTACCATAATAACTGTTGTCTGTGTGCAGCATGCTCACTCCCACGAACACACGACCAGCTACCGTAATAACTGTTGTTCTAGTCAACACGCAGCATTTTTTTTTCTCAATCGTACAACGCTGACATCAGGGACATTTTCCGGGACAGCTTTAAACGGGGACAAGTATCCAAACGGGGGACTGTCGCCGGATATCAGGGACGTCTGGTCACTTTGTGACACTAACTTTGTTTCCTTACTATTGTGGAAATGTGAAAGCGCTCAGAGTCGCACCTGTTAAGCCGGGAGAATGACTTCAGCGATTGCTTTGATTTCCAGCTGTTAAATTCGTTCCGTTCTCAGCGGTTTTTCTGACTTTCAGAGGCGGATGAATTTATTTAAATTCTCTATTAGGTGTTTTTCCTCCGTGTAGCACTTCCTGCATTTACACAACGATGGCAGAATTACATTTCATTTCCTTTTTTTATTTTATTTCAGGTTTGATTGAAATCGATTCCATCTTTAATTTGTTACGTTCGTAGCTGCGCTGCATAGCAAAGTGCGGCGTGACCTCTTTCAAGGATGATTAAAAAATGCAATATTTCCCCACTATGAATTTACTCTTCCTACTTAAAAAATAATCTTTACCATATAGCATTTTTTTTTTCCACAGTAAAGGTGAAATTGTTGAGTTAGAGGGGAAGGAAAGAGATGTTTTAATGATAAGTTCGTCCCCTCGTGGCTGAGGAGCCAGATGAGTAAATCAAGTGAAACCAAGTGTTAAATGCATGAGAGTGGAGCTGATATATTATTGATGATCCGTGGCATTGCATGACCACCCAACCAAATACATAGACTCACAAACCATGAACACACACACTTGCACACACTCGCAAGCACACACCTAATAAAAAAAAAAAAAAGTTCACAGATCAGCTTTCCTTTCATTACATTTTCAAACATCAAACTCAAAAACGGGACCAAAACTCAACATGTGAGCCATGAAATCAGCAAAGAAACCACGTTAGGGACTGAATGTGGAAATGTCGCACGCGCTCGGCACACACGGAATCCAAAAACCCGACCTAATAGGGCTTTGTTTGAGAGCAAAGTGGTATTCCGGCTTCACGTGTCGCCATTTGTAGCTTTGAATTAATGAAATTAATTAAGTTGAACACACACTCCGAACTGCAACCCTCAACACCGCACAACAGCAAAAGGAAATTCCAATTATTAAACCTCGTTTCACCTCCTTTGAGTGACTTCTTCTTAATTGGAATGTGAAATTAACATATTTTCATGAAATAGCTGAAGGGGTCCAGAAACAACAACCAAAAAAGAAACAATAATCGGAATGACACACCCGGCCATCAATCAAAGCTGGAGGAAATGACGGCGCACGAGTCTGCTCAGGGATATTTTTAACCTCTATTTTCCCTGATCTGACTGCCTTTTATTCCTCCGCGCAACTTTGCAGATGCTCAGCTGGGAGCACAACCGCAGTATTTGACCGCGACCATTCATAAAAACCGGCTCTTGTTTTTACCTGCCACCGTCAAGGGCGAATTCATACCAATAAAATGCGATAAAACAACAACAAAAAAAACCACCATTTCTCTTATCTCCCACCGCTGGTCTGCAGAGTGTGTGTGGACCGGAGTGTGTGGACCACGCGTCGCCCACACATTTCATTTCACCTGTCAGTGAGGAGATTCATTGGCGAGGGCGTAATGCCCAGTTAAGCCCCAAAATAGAACTGCTTTGGAAAAAAATAAAAGAAGGAGAAGAAAAAAGAAACGGCACAAAGGGCCGGCGTGACAAGATCAGTCATGACCCGTCATGTTAGACCCGTCCACGACCCTGAGCGGCCTTCAACGCCAACTAGGGGTGTCCCGATACAACTTTTTCACTTCTGATATGATACCGATATTGCGGCCTTGACTATTGGCCGATTCCGATATTGATGCGATACAATATGAGCAGGAGTCATACATCCTTTTATGACTTACTTTGTAGTATGGAATGTTAGAAAAGGCTTGATCAAGTGATATTACTCAAACAGAGAATAATAGTCAGCAACAGTAGCTATGAGGAAAACTGACCCATTTATTATTATTTATAATTAATCAATGAACTTCTTGTGTCGGAGGGATATATATCGGAGATTTTAGATGCAGCAGGCCGTTATCGGTACACAATACTCAATATCAATATCGGATCAGGACACACTTAGTGCCAACGCCGACCACACAAACACGATGTTTATGCTAAAATGTGCAGACCCGGGGCCTCATGTACCAACAACTACGTGAATCTCACACTAAAGGCCAACGTTCGCAAGATTCCCGGAAAAAAAAATCTGGATGTATCAATAAGTGCGAGCGCCGGGATCCGCGCACCTTTCCTCGATACATCTCACTCAGCGTGGAATTGAGCACTTGGCCGGGGCCGCCCTCGTTACACCCACCTATATGCAATTCTATCTAAATAGGGTCTCTGCTGTCTACGCTCGTAAAAAAATGTGGAAGAAAAAGAAGTTGACGGCGTGTGAGCTGGAGGTGCTGGTCGGGGAGGTGGAGGAGAAACAAAGGGTTTTATTCGGCAGCCTGTCGCGTCAGTATAAAAAAACAAACAATGTGAGGAGAAGGTTTGCCAGAGAGTGAACGCGGTGGGTTCGAAGCAACGCATCCCTGCGGAGATTAGAAAAAAGTGATGGGACGTCCAGCGGCGAGACAGGTGGGGGTCAGAGAGAGGAGCTCACACACGCCCCCCCCCCGCCCCCCGCGCTGACTCCCAGAGCCTGGAGGGTAAGTGGGGGGGTCCATTTCTTACTCACAACATTCCCACATGCTTTGTCATGGATGTAAACGCAAGAATAACACACAATCAGGCATTTCAATAAACCCATATCTTTAATGATCAACAGAAATGTGTGTGTCGGCCAGTGTGTGTGGCGCCGACAGCCCACCCGGATGCGGCGGCGCATCCGCCGGCCCACCCGAACGCAGCGGGAGGGTCCTCACACAGGCAGTCCTTCAGTCACAGAGGAGATTGTACGTGGAGTCTCAGGCATCAATTACGGATCGACTGCATGATTAACGTTCTTCAACGTTTAGATGAACAAAATAAATTCATTATATGGCTTCATGAATGCTGTAATCGTGCGCTTCTTCCTCATTCACATTGTGGCCATGAAATTCTGTCCCACACACACACACTCCGGTCCGCGCAGCGACACCGACCCTTCAACTCTCAACTCTCCACCACTGAGCGAGTGGGAGAGGAGGTGTTTGTAGCTCCGCTCTGGGTCAGTGTGGGGGTTGAGGAGGGGGTCATCAACCAGGTCCTGAGGGCGGAGCCACTGTCACCTGCAGTAAAAGCACAGTGTTGCACACATTTGGTTGAAGTCACTGATGCAATTAAATTTTTTGAAAGATAATAATCAAAAGCTTTTGTGACTTAACACATGTATCTAACTTGTGGGGGGGGACACTGGCGTTGAACCAGGCTGGTTCAACGCAGATGCCAGATGCCAGTTGAAGGTGGTCTGGCTCACCCTGTAACTCTCCACCATCTCCCGCTGGGAGGATCCAGTGTTGATCCACAGGCACCGCTCGGCTTCTGGCGGTTCTGAGCTCGAGTGCCGGTCGCAGCTCCGTGCACATCTGCAGCAGGACAGGCCGCGGGAGCCGGAACCGGCTCGTCAGCCACATCTGTATTGTGGAGCAAGTCCTCGGGCTCCATGAAATGTCGCTCCCGTCTAATTGCGCGGTTTGCCACGTCCTCCAAAAGCGCAAGTGCTGCCATTATTGACAGTTGCACATTCTGCACAATAGTGAAGGCTCTTTAACAGCCACGTAGGTGATGCCAACAGGCGATTGTGTTTGTGTTGTTCGCTGATTTGTGGCAGATGTGTGCACGGTTGTCAAATAGTGACAGTCACCAAGAGGCTGGACTGGCCATCGGGCAAACATTG
>CAESWR010000367.1:459937-470338 GCA_903171835.1 Mullus surmuletus
CACACACACACACACACACACACACACACACACACACACACACTCAGACGTTGTAAATGACTGTAGCAATAATTGCATTAGCGCGTAAACGGAAGTGCTGCCGGTCTCTCAGCGATGAGTCGGTGCGGCGGCCGGCGCCCGCTCGCTGCCATGTCGTCAGCTGCTCGCCTGTCACACACCATTACCTGCAAACCAGCTCGGGTCCCGCCGACACACCTGCACATCCCGGCACACACACACACACACACACACACACACACACACACCGCTCACTTCTGAGGCTTTGTTTGTTGCGTGTGTGTGTGTTGATGTTCAAAGCCGCGCCAAGGTGTAACCCAACAGCACATGTATTATTCAGGTCTTTGCCAGGTTGTTTTTTTTGGGGGCTCTTTCCTTTTTGTAGCTACATGCCGTGCAACGCCTGAGAATACCGAGCAAGCCGCCGCGCAGACGGCGAGCATGCTGGAGTTCGCCTGCTCGTGGCGCGGCGCGGCGCGGGCGGCGCTAAGCCTCCCGCTGCCAGGTGTCGACGTGTGTAAGCTCGCGGCTGTGTTGCCATCAGAGGTTGCGCGGCGTCACGGAGAGGGCGACCCCGCTCACGCGCTCAGGGGCTTAGCCAGCTGGACACCTGTGACCCGTTAAACAGCTGATAAGCTCGCTCAGCAGGTGGGAGGAGTTGGGGGGGGGGCGAGCGGCGTGGAGCACGACTGTCAACACATAAACACAAGCGTAAGGCGATTCATTACATCGTTACATCGATCCATCTATTTATGTGTCAATCTGCCTGACCGACCTACTTCCAACCACCTTATCCAAACTACATACCTACTTCTTTCCTACCTAGCCTCCTTCCTACCTACCTACCTTCCTTCCAACCTACCTACCTTCCTTCCTACCTGCCTACCCACCTGCCTTATTTCCTTCCTTCCTTCCGACCTACCTACCTGACCTTCCTACCCACCTACCTTCTTTCCTACCTTAGAACTAATCTACCTACCTACCTCTTTCTTACATACATACCTACTTCTTTCTTACCTACCTACCTGACCTAACCCACCTACCTTCTTTCCTTCCTTCCTAGCCACCCACCTACCTGACCTACCTATACACCTTCATTCCTTCCTACTTGCCTAACTGGTTACCTACTTTTTTCCTCTACCTTCCTACCTACCTTCTTTCCTTCCTACCCACCTACTTTCTTTCCATCCTTCCTTCCTACGTACTTACCTTCCTTCCTTCCTTCGTACCTACCTGTCTCTCCACCCGCCTGTGTATCCATGTCGTGATCAGTTCAACACTGGACATACGTGATCACTGTAGGCAGTTTCCGCTGCCGTACAATTCCGTCAAATGAAGCCACAAAGACTCGAGGTGGCTTCCTGTTTGAGCTGAACCTCCTTCACACTCATTGTAAATACGACCCTGGCTGAGTTAGACCCTGAGACTTTTGCTACAATTGCCACCTCGCGTCATTTTATTCCACTCAGGCACACTTGCAAATCTACGGCCCTCCACTTCAGTCCAAGAACAGCAGGAAGTCCAGTTTGGTTAACTTGAACTGTGTGAACGCCGACTTGAATGTCTGGAATACGGCTTCTGTGCTGAAGTTTGCGGTTGTAAATGGACTGGTGAGATGTCAGAGGCGACTGAAAGGGGGGGGGGGTGACTCGGTTTTCCTCCCATATAGTGACAACATCAACAAATGTTGCATTATTGATGATGCAAGGCCAGGTCCTCTCTTTATTCCCTGTTGGTGCGGTGCTCAGGTGCCGACTGACTTAGCTAAAGTGAAAGCTGAGCAGCGGTGGAGAAGAGTGGGGGGGGGGGGGCAATTGTGCATGNGGGGCAATTGTGCATGAAAGCGTACCAAAAACACTGCGAGTGACGACAGGAAAAGGCAAAACTGGACTGATTTTTCATGAGCAAAGCATAAGAGACCTCTTGAAGGGATCGTTCAGACGTGAAGTTGTATGAGCTCCTCACCATCAGTGTGGTTAATCAGCAGTGACTTTTCCTCCAGTGCGTCCCGTGAGCCGAGTTCCGGCCGGGTTTCGGTGTTGCAGAAAGTAGTTCCGACTAGTTGCTGGGGTCACACGGATAAAGAGTTTTTTTGGAGCAAAACACTTTATCCGTGTGACTCCAGCAACTAGACGGAACTACCCTCTGGCTCACGGGACGCAGTGGAGGAAAAGTCACTGCTGATGAACCACACTGATGGTGAGGAGCTCATACAACCTTATGAAGAAAAATCCCAACTATCCCTTTAACTTTTGGTTCAGTTTAGTTGGAAATTTGACAGAAAAAGTTGTGAGCAGATCCCAGAAAATAACTTTTTTTTTTATTTTTTTATGTCGCCTCTGCCAACTCATAGACGGACCAGGGTGAAGCTATTGATTAGAAAATGGAGAATAATGGTGGGGACTAATCAAACAGAGAGGGGGGGGGGAGGGGGGGCAGCTCAATATGGGCGGGTGGAGGCGAATCCACACCCAAGGAAAAATCCATACAGTCGCTTTGCTAATGGGAGTGAGCTGCCCGCGGTCCACATTTCTGCTGTCACGCAGGGTTGAGGCGAGGTCAGGATGCCAAAAGCGCCTGATCCTATTTGGACACGCGCGACCTGGAGCCAGATCAAAGCATGACGCCAGCTCGGGCTGCGGCGGCGGGGCGACCCCTGCTCTTGTTTCTGAGGGGGTTTACGCCATGTTTACCTGCACGGGATCAAAGAAAAAGGCGGGTTCTAGAAAGACGATCCTGGAGATGGTTTTTAGGGAGAAATGATCGGCGCGCTTTCCTGAAAACTCGACTCTCTCCGTGGGATCTCATTTAAATTTCTCCTCCTGGATTGTCTCCTGTGGGGGGATGGGCTAATTTATGCCTCTTGTTACCGGGCTGTCTGCTCCAGTTTGGAGCCGAGTATGCTGTTGTGGTGTGACTTTCTTCCTGCCGTTGTGTGTGTGTGTGTGTGTGTGTGTGCGCCTTTTGTGAAAATGTGTGTGTGCGCGCGAAGCATTTGAAGGTGTCTTAATGCCTGCGGCAAACTGGCGCACTCAGCAGATGGGAGAGAGACTGATCCCCTGTTTGTTGACAGTGCACTTAAATGCACGCGTTTCTGGATTTGCACGTGTGTGTGTGCGCGCGCGCGCGTGTGTGTTTGCTAATGTGAGTGCATGCATAAACCTCACATCATAAACCAGCTGCAACGAGCAGTAAATAAATCATAAACCAGCCGTTCAATCCCAAATGCCGGACAGATTCCTCTTTCTTCAATTGTTTGCACGTATGTTCGTGAGCGTGTGTGTGTGTGTGTGTGTAAATTAAGAGCATGTACCGGCTTTGTGCTCATGACATTCAAGGCCACACGGCATGGGTAAATATCAAATGCTGATCAAATGCTGTAGTCAGGCTGAATTTGGTCCAAATGGTGATGTAGCCCCGCCCACATTATTGAGGATGCATTGATTCACTCCTGCGACCCCCCAGAGACTGGACTTCCTGTTGTTGCCAAGACCAATATCCCCAGTTCACGAGGACAGTGGATGCATTGTAGGCACTCAGAATCAGTAGTAGCACAGCAACACAGGTTCCAAATTTGAAATACTGCAATTCCCCTGAAACTAGATTACTTAGTATTTAGCTAATGTTAGTGTAAGCTAGCTAATAGTTACACTGTTCCCCCACACTGTCTGCTTCCTACCTGTCTTCTGTGATAAGTGTTGTTCTAGTCAACACGCAACATTGTTTTCTCAATCATAAAACGCTGAAATTGGGGACATTTTAGGGGACATTGAAGGTCATCCAAAACAGGGACTGTCCCCGGAAACATCTGGTCACCTTGATGCTTACTGGTCACGGCCACGTGGGTCAGGACACCCCAGTGGGCGACAAATATCGGCCATTTTGGTTCAGCCACTATGTTAGCTGTCAGCTATCCGTCCCTCACGTCATGTCAAACCCGTCCATTGAAATCACCGCCAGGGATGAGTGGTCAGTCTCCACGGGGACGCGCCTCCATCAGATGTGACGCTGAAATCACGAGGGCAGCACGCGCAGGTGGAAGTGGAATCCGTGCTCCTGTTCTTCTGGCGCAGGGACGTGTTGACTCGGGCAGATGGAGGCATGGAGACAGCGATATGGAAACAGAAAGGAGTGACGTCTGTCATAAATGTTTCATAGAGCTCTCAGAGCTGTGGAGGCTTCGTCAAATCCAGGGGGAAAATCTTGGCCTTCACCGCCTCCTCTCTCGCTGGCGCACACACACACACACACACACACACACACATAGGAGCAGGTTATATATGGTGCAGATAGAATCAGCTGCAGAGTTATCATCATCTGGCTTTTCATTTAGCAGACCTATTAGCCCCATTAGCCTCTCAGCCAGACCCTCTGCTTGCCCTTCTGCTCCCGCTTTTCGCTGCGGAACCGTGATTATCACCCTGAAACCGTGTTCTCACACAGTTGCCGCAAACGTGTGTGTGTGTGTGTGTGTTCTCCGCTGGCCGCCACGCTTGCCGGGTTCCTGGCCGGTCCAGCTGCATGTGGCTATCAGGCCCGGTGGGTCGACCAAGGAGCCTAAATGATGAATTCCACGGTGGGTGTGTGTGGAGCGGGCAGATGGCCTGAGCTCCGACATCCTCGCGTGTGTGTGTGCGCGCGCGTGTGTGTGTGTGTGCGCCGACAGAGGGCCTCTGCATCACTACGCACCACAGCTCAGCGGGCCGTGCAACAGAGCGCGATCCAACACACACACACACACACGCCCTTACTAACGCACAAACAGGGGGGAGATTATGAATAATTATGTTCAAAGATCCTTCATGTAGATCAAAGCAAGCTGGCGCCAATTTGGTCACGTTCGTTAACAGCCATGTTTAATGCATGTCAGATTTGCAGCGAAACGGCGCAGCGTCGTAACCGAGCGGGCGGAATGCAGCTAATTAGAATTTCAGCATGTACAGTAAGAGTGTGTTTGCGCCGGGGTGAGAGTCGGCGTCAAGTGATTCATTTCTAATCACATGTGCTGCGAGTGTTTAGCTAAGATGAGACGCTCCGGGGTGTAGCCGCATGATGGACGGACGTGTGTGTGTGTGTGTGTGTGTTTGTGTGTGTGTGTGTGAAGCGTGTTGCAGACCTGCAGCTTTGACTCATTTTGAAGGCATTTTTCTCGCTGTTTATCTCCAGAAATGGGGGCTGGATTTTCTAAATGTATCAGCGGCTCGATCAGCTGACTCATCATAACGTGTGCTAACGAACGCCGGATCGTTCAATTGCATCTGGGGGGTCCGAGGGTCTGATAGTTGTGGAGGCGCTCAGTTTATCAATAAATCACCATATGTAGCCCAATACGATGTAAATACCAGCGTGTTGGTACTGTAAATATGCAGTTTCCATGCGTGTCCTCTGTGTGCGTGAATAAATCCCCCCAAAGTGACCTTTAAGGTGTGTTTCATCCACTTAATACCTCAAATCGACTCTACTCTACTCTTAGGGCTGAGTATCGGTACTGGATACCTTTCGAGTATCGTATACAAGTATCATATACCAAGTAGTATCGAAACTGCGCCTGCAATCGGTTGTTTTTGTACCCAGATCTAGAAAAACAAGACTGTTTCTATGGTTTTACTGGCAGCCAATCACCGCAAGCGTAACTTGAACAATTACAAAGTGTAGTCGTGTAAAAAGCTTGTGAATGGGGAGGAGTTTGGACATTGGCACAGCTTTCTATTGGCATGGTTAATATTGAATGAAGTAATGAAGTATCAAATGTACTGAATTGGTATCTGTATGGTTTTAAGGGTACTGGTATCGGTACTGGTATTGAAACATTTTAAAGGATAGCCAGCCCTATCTACTCCACCCTGCTTTGGGCGCGTTTCCATCACAAAACAGTTTCAGAGCTGAGAAAGCTGGGAAATAAGTGTCAGAATCCGACAGTTTCACGCCACTACGTACAGTTTGAACATGTTTTCGGGCGAGAATATGGTTGTTTAGATTTCATATCTGCCGCCACAATAAATGCCACAATAATACTGTAACTATTCACGTTGACTTCCTGTATCCCTTTAATGAAAATACATAAACCGCCAAAAAACGACAACGAGCCTCCGCTCTTTAGTAGAGTGGCAGGATGCGGTGGAAACGCGCCATTGGAGGGACCTTCTGAGCCAGTTACTAGTTCACATCAAGCTCATCATGGAGCAACTTCTGGAATAATGAGCAGGAAAAGAGACGTCCCATTTCGACATCGCCGTTTCAACTGTTTTTTTTCCTCAGTTTTTATAGATTTGACCCCAAAACATAATGGCTTCCTCTCGTGCTCCACCGCTGCGCCTAATTGGGTAAAATTTGACCCAGTTGGCTTGTTTTGGTGAAATCCTGCTGACCAGCAGGCAAAGCGACCGGCTCGGCGCTCCAACTTCACATTAGAAATTGTGTCATTTGGAAAGAAGCAAAGCAGAACGTCGGGTTGTTTCACCCAGAACTTTGACTGACTGAGCAGGAGGAACGTTTTTGTGCGCAGTGATTTAATTTGCTCGGTCACGCCCCGAGATGTCGTGTGTGGAAAAAAAAAAGTAAAATGCAGTCGGTAATGAAGTTTTGCCAAGCATGAAAATGTCAACAAAAACTCGGCTGCTTGCTCGGGTTAAAGGGTATCACATCGGCCCAAACCGAGCCAGATTGCGGCTGTCGGGGCGAGTCGGGGGACGTCACATCACATCCCAGACAACAAAAGCCAGCAGAGGCGAGTTGATCCAGCGTTTGCGAAAAAAAAGCACCCGTGATTTCTTTATGTAACGCGGCGGATCAAAAAGCGCTCGTCTGCGTCGCCCGCCGCGTAAATCAGCCGCTGGCGATGTGTCGTTTCAGGGAGGACGGGTGGGCCATCAAGATGATTGACAGGCCGCGGATGCGAACCTGAGCGGGGAGGAGGTCAGGACGAGAGATACACAACTGCTGCCTGGAGCCGAATGGTTGCATATTGCACTTTTGAACACTCGCAGCTGCAGGATATTACATTTTCCTCACGCTCACACCCGGATCATATCGGCACAACACTGGTTATTCATATTGCAAGTGCATTGTGGGTAGGGGTGAGGGTAGTTGCAAACCGCAGGCTGTAAGTGAAGGTTTTGCATGCGATTTTCACCATGAAAGTGCAATAATTTAATGACAATAAAACGTTATGGGAGCAAAGAAGAGGAGCAGCAGGTGGAATTAAGAAAAGTTGACGAGATACAGGAAGAAGAACAAAGGAACAAGTTGCTCATAATAACATTTTGGTGAATAAAACAGGTCGGGGGATTTCTCCCGGATATCTTTTATGGAATACTTTTGATTTATTTAGACCAAAATATATATTTTTTTTACGAAATTAGAAATGGATCGACTTTTTTTAAATCACACTTCTTTTCTTTTTTTTTCCTATTAATTTAATTAGGAAATTATGTAATTTTTGGGGTAAATTTTTATTGTAATTTTTTTCTGGCTTTGCACACGTAGAAATGATCATATTTACATCAACTCATCTCAGAATTTTGCTCCAAAAGATTCAAGCCTGCATATTAAGGTAAATGTGCTGACTTAGTCATGGCCATAATTAGACAAATGCACGTTTCTGTTGTGGCATTTTTGAATTAATTACACACTTAGAAAAATAATCGCAAAATTAAAATCGTATGTTCTTCTTTTTTTATTCACATTTAGTTACTTTTTCATTATCTTAATTTAGAAGTTGATTTAAAAAATGGTTAGGGTTACCAAATTAAAAAATTTTTTTTAATGAAATGTAATTATTTTCTGGCATTGTTAATCACTCTATGTGTAGAAATTAACCTATTTTCTTTTTACTCCTCCCAGATTTTTGCTAAAACAAAGAGAAAGATCCAATTTAAGGTACATGTGCTGAAAGGACAGCAATCCTTTTTTTTGCCATTGCTATGAATTTTGCGCTCTTCCCTTTAGTAAGTCATTGCCATGGCGACGCACAGTGTGTATGGGCAGCATGAGCAACAAGCTTCAGCAAAAAGCCGGTGTGGTGCGTCAGGCCTCGATGTCGGCTGGCTGGAGTTTGTAGGTCTTCGCCCGGACGCTCCAGCATCAAGCGAGTAATTACAACTGGAGTTTTTAAGCCGGCAAACAAACGCGGCCTGCTGAATCTTTAATGCAGACAAGTGCGTTTGTGTTACACATTGTTCCTGCGAAATTAATAAGCATAATTCAGCCCCGGCGCCTCCCTCCTCCTAATGGGCCGCCGGCGAATAAAACACTCTAAATGTCTTTTAAATGACAGCAGCGGCTCTGAAGGACAGTAACAGCTCCGCTTTAACGTCCAAACCGACAAGTCTGATGGAACCTGCAGATCAATAATAAATTAAAGAGCGCTGCCGTCCGCTCGCGCTGGAATGACTCCCCGGGGTGATGCCAGCAAACTCTCTTTATCTCTCCTAAGGAGCTCTCGATTTTATCTGTTTGTGAGGCGGGACTCGGACCGGCGGTGTCAGAAACGCGGAAGGCGGCCTCAGCTGTTTCTTCTTTTGACCCGCGATCAATCTGCGCGACGTTTCTCGCCGCGTGCGATGATCAGATAAGATGACCGATTTACCTACTCCACGGCGAAAAAAAGAAGCCACTCACTCGACACCGCAGGATGAATTCTGAGTGAGATTGACCGGCATGGCGCTCGCGGCTGCATAATGGCCTCGCCGCTGCGCCTTTGTTCTCCGGCGACGGAGTTATCGGAGCACGCCGCCGCTGCAGTTACCGCGGCGAATACATTTCCTTTATCTCCTCAAAAGCAGTCGACACGGCCTATTCAAAGATGGCCCCCCTGGGGAAGAGGCGAGGCAAAGTGGCCGACGAGTAGATGACAAACAATGCCGGCGAGAGCGGCGTCCTCCCGGGGGAGCGTGGAAACATCACCTGGATTCTCCTCAAAGGAAGGGAACGGCAATCAGAGACGGTTGTTGACACGACGAGTAACGGTAAGGAAGATCATTTTCTGTTTCTCGGTTTCAAAGCAAAAAGCAGCTTCAGGTGACTTTTTGCAGAGAAATGACACGAGGACTTCATTTCCCAGAAGACCTTTGGCACCGGAGCACCACCATAGGCAGGCCTTGTGTGATGCTGCATTCCAAACAACTCGGACCTCAGAATGTTCTGCTTGGAGATGAGCTGGGAAATCCTAAATTCCCAGTATCCTTGAACGCAGCACAACAACACACTCTTGTGTTGCTCAGTGCTTTGTCTTACATCTTCTTGGATGGCGTTTCTTCACACCAGTTGAGCCTCTCTGTGCCTCCGCCATGACTGATCAACACACCCAACTACTGGAAATGGGATCGAAGTACACCAGTACCAGAGTACTCGCCGTAAAAATCAGATCCACATAGCAAACAGGTTAGGTAGGTATGATCTGGCCCAGGTCTGGCAGTGGTGGCACTGGTTAGATGATGGCATGCCACATGTGGACCCTTTGTGGTTGGACTCATATGGGCCACAAAAACCAAATCACTGTCCAGTCTGGATACTTGAGGCATCTGGTGCCAGTGGTCAAACTGTGCTGGACCAGAACAGGGACAACAGTGTGTCCACAGCTGGTCCAGTCCTGGTCCATACAGTGTCCACAGCCGGTCCAGTGCCGGTCCATGTATGGCTCAGCTCTGGCAAACCAGATCTGGGCCACAAAGGGCCATCATCCATTGCGGTTTGTGCACCCAGTGTGCGTGCCAGAACTGGGCCACACCAGTTTGGCATTGTGGGAATGTGAGTTTCATTGATGAACTGAAAAATAAAGAAAGAGGAGCAGGAAACAACATTGAGGTCGTCGTCTCTTCCAGCCGAACCCCACCGGCTCCTCCCTCTTTGTCCTGCACTCACTTTCAGCGTTGGCGTCGCGAACGGTTGCCGATGGCGACTGCGAAGGTGGCGAGTCTTCCTCTGAATCACCGAGCTCCTCCGAGCTTCCCACGGCCGGAAACGTCATCAAAGCCTGCTTTAGTCATCCGGAAACCTGCCGTGTTTCTCTGCCAGGTTCGGCGTGTGTGTGTGTGTGTGTGTGTGTGTGTGTGTGTGCGTGTGTGTGCATTGTCTGCTCTCCACCATGTTCGGGGGTGTTTTTGTGAGAGGTCGTCCATCTCAATTGGTTTAACTTGGTAAAATAAAGGTGAAATTAAAATAAAGTCACTGGAGTAGGGGTGGCAGGGAGAAGGAAGGAAGGAGAGAAGGAAGAGAGGGAGGGAGGAAAGAAGGCGGCATGAGAGAGAGGCAGGAAGGAGAGAGTCTATCACCTAGACTGCACCTCTACTTCCAGGTTGCGTCGCTGCCCACAGATGACGGCCGGCGTGTAGTCAGGTAGCCCAGCGTGCAGCGACCACCGCGGTGTTCCGGTGCTCATGCACG
>CAESWR010000368.1:13104-23907 GCA_903171835.1 Mullus surmuletus
CCCAGCCAGCGTGTCTGTCTCTCCGCAGGATGGCGATGGTGTTTACTCACACAAGAGGCTCACCCCCGAGGCAGGCTTCCACACCTCAGCGGCCCAGCTGTAAGTGTCCCGGCCCCCCCCTGGAGGAATCCTCTCCCCTCCCCTGCCGTCCAGACCCCTGTCAGCGACCAGCAGCGCCAGGCCGGCAGCCAAGTCTGCCTTTTGGGAGCTGTGAGCGTCAGATAGCGAGCTCTCCATCAGGCACAACAGGTACGAGGAGGCGTCGCTGAGGAAAAACCAATGTGGTTGGTGTGCGTGCGAGACTAAAGGCTCCTGTTGCCAAACAGGAAGTTGCCGTGTCGCCAGTGTTTGATATGGCCTCCCTGTTTCAGAGATTAGCCATCATTCGCTGATGTCATCGCCAGGCCCTCAAAGGGAGGGTTGAAGGGAAAATACACACACGCAAAAGAAAATACAGCACATCCAGTCGGCCATTATTTTTTCGCAACTGTGGACAGAAATGCTTTTTATTTGAAGATTTCTGAGAGGTAGAACTTTACGATGCCTCTCGTTGCCTTTCAGCTCGCCCTTACATAAACCATTGAGTATTTTAAGGACCACCGGTTAACTCGGCGCATATGTGAGAGTGATTAAAGTGCGTTAGAGCTTTATCAAGGGATGTCTGTTTGTCATGGATTTCTGGAGTTTGTTAAGCGCTTATGAACGCATGGCATCATTGTTTTTTTCCGGCACCTTAAAACATTTTCCTTGAATTCTATTGGTCCCACACACACACACACACACACAAACACACACAAATTGGATTTCACCGAAGGTTATGCCGATTATATCGAGAAGAGCATTAACACCTAAATCCTCAGCACAACCTTCCCTTGTAAAGATCATAAACAGACGCCGATCAGCAGTTCTCAAGAGCAGATTGCCGAATAAAATGTGATTATGACAGCAGGGTTCGCTGCCCTTCACACACACAAAAAAACATACTTTGCGCAACCTGGTCACAGATTACATCTTGGAAGTGATTGCAGATGCAGCATGTGGGAGGCAGCATGACGAGTGCTCACAGTTCACACAAAACACCAGCCTTCGGGGCAACCATAAGCACGCCATCATATGACACACACACACACACACACACACACACGGATCCCTGCGCGTGGAGGTGATGCCTCCCTGCCAGGAACCAGAGCCTGAATTACACACCGCGTGTAATCATATAATGACATTTGTCGCATCACATGCTCTGTAATTTACGTCGGGCCTCAATAGCGAGGTCTGAAATGTGTGTTTTTGCTTTTATGTCGACCTGACCAGGAAAAGTGGTTTATTAAGTGTGCATAGAAGTGATGCTCTTGATGAATGTCGGCACTAATCGCGCACCTCTGCTCTGACCTGCAGTCAGCAGTTCACACAAACTATTTTCTTCACTTCATCAAGTGACTGAGTTTGAGGCGAAGCTGTGAAAAAGCAGCGAACACGAGCCTCATCGCCTTCACAAGACTGCCCCTCTCTGAGCACAGCGCTGCATCACAGGCTAAACTTCATCTGAAAGGCATTTAAAATCACTTTGGGAGCAGATTAAGTCAAAATGGAGGCGTTACTGTTTAATATTTGCTGTTGGTGTTGTTATGTGTGTTTATTTAAAGTTGTTTATTCTTTTGTAAAAGATATTTCATGACATTTTGTGTCTCTTTTTCTCCCAAAAAGTGTTGATCTCTTTCTGGTGTAAATGTACTGTAAGTGCCATAGCTGTGCAAACACCGCCCTCCTCTGGACAAATACCTGTATTGCATGTAGACGTTCACCCAAAAAAAACATAATAGATGTACTTTTTGCTCTAATATGTATATGCTTTTTTGTTATTCTTATATATCAAGTAAAACATTAAGTACTTCACTGTTTTCATAGCAGTATTAAAAACTGTTTATAATGTATTATAATGTACTGCATTTAAGAGGAAATGTGTGTTATTTTCTTCTCTATATTAGTGTGTGTTAGTATATTAGTATGTTGGTTGTAGACTTTAACAATTAACAATACAAATACTTCCTAATGATACTTCTACCTTTGATTGCAGTACCTTTACTGCTGAGATACACGTCATTTAAATATTAACACAGGAAATGAAGGTTGCGTGCAGAGTGTTTTGACATCTTTCCAAAAACCCAGGACCTTGGAGTCAGAGGGGGGGGGTTTGGGGGTGGTTAGTCCCCCCCCCCCTTCCGGCCAATCATGTGTCCGCCTGCAGGTCATATGACCGTTATCTTCTTATACATGAATGAGCGCATTTTCGGGCTCGTTTAAGCAGGAATCCAGTCCGTCGTTGGCTGAAGGAGCTCATCACACACCGACCTCCTGCACATCGAGGTGAGAACCTTTGTTTTGACATCTCCTCCCGTAATAAACCGCAGTGATTTGTAGACGCGCAGCACAGGTTCCTGCAGAACAACAGTTTATTCGTATTGTTATTCAGAGTACACATGTGGATGCGCTGTAATCTGTGCGGCTCCCCCCTCGGTAGCATCTCCTGCTAAGCCCTCGCAGGGTCACATGGTTCAGAGGAGCAGGATTGTTGAACTCAGAGCGCACGGATGTCGCGGCGTCCCTCCATGTTGGCGGCGCCTCTACTCGCGGTATTACGGTAAACGCGCTGCAGCTCAAAGCGGAAGCGCTCAGCTGGGGTTTCTGCAATCAAGGCAACCTGTCGAATTTTTTTGGTGATGTCTGCTCGTAATATTTCACGGGAAGCTCTGGCCGGGACTGTCACACTGGGATTCGTGCTTCTTGCTGGTTATTTTCTCGGTAAGAACGTTGGAGAAGCGTTGAAAAGTGTCGCTCTTACAGCGCATGGACTTTGCTTGGTGTCACTTCCGAATCCAACATGGAACACAGCACAAGGTCTCCAGATGTTTAAGGGCTCTTCAAACTGTTGTTTTTTATTATATAATAATCATATTTAATATTTATAATATTTATTTTGTCACTTCTGATTTAAAAGAGCCTTATTTCATTGTAATAATTCAATTATAGCCTGATTGATTGGGTCATTAAGGTCAATAATCTATATTTTCCTGTGTTTGTTTCTATGTTTTTGCTATTTTCTTGCATTCGTGGATAAAAAAGAAAAAAAAAAGTTCATAAAGATTCATTGTAGGACGATGCACAGGTTCAGCATGTTCACACCTGTGCTCACTTTTAGGAGGAAAAAGTGAGAGATGGTTGTTGTAGTTGCAGCCACATCTGAATTCACTAAATGCATTCAAAGGAAAAAGTGCACGGAGCAAATAGAACCTCACATTCCAAAGGACTTATCAGCACAAGCAAATTCCACCCTGATATCCATGTTTACTCGGGTGTGTTAAAGAAACATATTCTTCTTCTGCTGTTACATGAAAGTCACCGTGATGCAGCAGAATAAAAAGCACTGTTTCATGTACATAGGAACAGTTAGTCTAAAAAAGATATCCTATCTGGATTTTGCAGGGGGGGGAAAAGAAGCTTTGATGTTGCAGATATAGGTCAGATGGTTTAAGACCCTGCTGAACAATCCAACCGTTTCATTGAGTGACTTTATTTTCCCCCGCGTGAGGCTCACAATGCCACAATCCATAGGCAAAACTGCCTTTAAGTCTCACGAACATCAGATGACATAAAAACAGCATCAAAAAACAGCATGTGCAAAAAGAACAGGAAAGAAAATCATTTGTGCGATGCAGCTGCAGGGTGAACGTTGGAAATCTGCAGCTCACAGACCACTGATTGTCACATGATATTCAACAGTCTCTTATCATTAATTCCTTTATACGACTGTATTGCTGTTGGCGCAATAATCTGATTTCCTCCAAGGTTTTTTTTTCCTTTCTTGTCTCGAGCATAGTTCGCTTTTCCTGATTGATGCTGGAGATGGATAAGGAGGTGCCATGAGGTCATGGTGCTCTTAAGACCCTCGTAATTATTTTATTGTATGTCTGTACCCTCAGGGAAAAGGAAGTCATCCAGAATGAGCATCTCAAAAAGTCACTGTGGTGGTAAAGACAACCCACTGATGCAGTATGTCCTCAATCACTCCATGAGGGAGCACCCGGCCCTGAAAAACCTACGACTGGTAAAGACGAAATTTGCTCAGTGACGCGTCGATGTCATTCACAATGTGGTTTGTCAGACTTATACAAAGTGGGTTTCCGCTCATTGTTTTGTCCTTTTGTGTTTTTTTTAGAAGACAATGGAAGACTCCTGGAACATCATGATGGTCGCCTGTGAGCAGGCTCAGTTCATGGCGAATCTGGCAAAACTAATAAAAGCCAAGAAGGCACTAGAAATCGGTAATATCAGAGTTGTATATCATATTTAATCTCAGAGGCTCGTACCGTCACGACTCTAAAAAAATGCAGGCCTTTACTTGCTCAGACTTCCATAACATGCAGACACAAGAATAGTAGGTGGATGCAGATAGTGAGTTCAAATTACAGTGTGTACCCACATTATTTTTGACATAATATAACATTATCACCGTCATAACACTACTAAAGCAATGCTCACAGCAACATGTGTGCAGCATTTCCATATAGCCTCCATATCAGACTCAGAAATAATAATAATTATTATCATTATTGTTGTTGTTGTTGCTGCTGCTGTTATTACTACATTACCAATAGTAATAATAGCCATACAAAAAAACAAAAAATACAGTTGAAATCTTAAATAATACATAGATATAGCAAAAATAATCATAACTTTGCTTTGTAATTACTCAAAAAGTTCTCATGTGACCAGAATTTATCAACTCCAGCTGGTAGGAAAACTTTATTTTGACTTTATATCGTGGCCTTTTGCCACTTACAAGAAATGAGGTGTTTAAATGTCCAGATGAAGTTCCAGAAATCTTATTACTGTGCAAAAACCTTGTAATGATCACTGTGGACAGTAATCCGATTAGTTAAGTCATAGATCGTGTGTAGCAGTGTTTAAAGTCGAGTGGAAAGAGGCCAGGTCATCGGTGTCGTTGACCTGAAAGTGTTGTGTATTTGCAGGCGTCTACACGGGATACAACACTCTGAACATAGCCCTGGCTCTACCGGACGACGGTGTGGTGGTGGCGTGTGACATCCGGGAAGAATACCCCGAAATTGGCAAACCCTTCTGGAAGGAGGTAGAATTAACAATCAAGTCGGCTCACTGTATTTTTTATGTGTAGCTTCAGTAGAGTGCAGAAACCTTCACGCGCCACAGGAGCGATCGCTGGTGCCTGGACTGCACCAGTCTGGCAAGGGAGTGCAAATACACGTACTAAAACACGACCTTCACAGCTTTTAAACCCGACAGAAAATCAAATATGTAATGCTGCCACTTAATACACTGCATAAAATAATGGAGGCCTGACAGCTCACACACATTTCCAGTTATTAAAAGGGGGAAAAAGCACCACCCAGCTCCAGTTTTTCTCAGGTGTTGGAAACAAGTGGTTATTTCTCATAGATCCGTCCAGTGTTTCACACACAGTTTGAAATGTGCCACAGTCGGCTCACGCACATGATCAAAATGCACTTGCGATATTACAGAATTATGCAACTTTGGCTTGTTTGTTTGCTGGCACATCGTGTTCAGGCACATAATTTACTTTTGCAGGAAAACCTGTTATGCACTCGGCTCTAGCAGGACTAATTCAACATCATATGATCCAGTTCATCATAATCCAGCAATGGAGGAAAACTGTGATTATCATGTTTGCACAACATCATTACTAGATTACCATGAAAGGGAATAGTCACTTATTGTAATTTATGTCGTATTTAATCATCAGTTTTAGTGATTTTCTTTTTTCACCTGTTGAAAATATTCTTGTTTCTGTCGTTTGCAGGCTGGAGTTGAGAATAAAATCGATCTGCGCATACAACCAGCATTGAAAACTCTGGGTACAGTCATACATTTGTTTTTGATCTGTTACGATTCAATACTGATAATAATTGTATAGAGTCCTTGCCTGATCGCTCCACTTTGCCTGGATTTTCTTCTCCTCAGAGACTCTAGTGACACAGAAGGGTGGAGTTAGTTGTTGGAGCAAAGTCTTCACAAACAGGCCGAACAATGCAAATATTGATCTCAGCAGTAACTAATGACTTGCTGTGTGTTTTATTGACATACTTAAGATAACATTTGAACTATTAAGGCTTTTACGCCTTGTGTGGCATCTGATTTTTGTGGCTGCATACATCGTGACACGCTAAGTTACCTACTTGTCCCATCTCTCCAGATGATCTCCTAAGCGGGGGCCAAGCTGAAACATTTGACTTTGTCTTCATCGACGCAGACAAAGTCAACTACGACAACTACTACGAGAAGTCGCTGCAGCTCTTAAGAAAAGGAGGAGTCATTGCTATCGACAATGTAAGGGTTTTCATTCATATTTCAGACGTTAACGCCTGTGGCGGATTGTACTCAAACACCCTCATTGGTGGTCCTGCAGGTGCTGTGGGGCGGAAAGGTGTTGAATCCCGCCCCCGAAGACTTGGACACGGTGGCCATTGACAAGCTGAACAAGAAGTTGCATCGAGACACTCGGATCAACCTGAGCATGCTCACCGTGGGAGACGGCCTGACCCTGGCCATGAAATTATAGACCAAAAAAGGGCAGTCATCCGTGTTTTTAATCGGGAGGTTGATGTTCCAATAACGTGGGCTGCATCAATGCTAAATTCAAAATAACCCATCGATTTTTATGTAATTGCATTAACAGATATGACCTCAGACACTGTTGTACTCCTTTTCAAAGTAAAGTATTTGATTAAAAAAAAAATAACTATCGGAAATTTAATTAAACCTCTTATAATGCACTTCTAATCAAAGTCATGGAAAAAGCAAAGCTTGGTTTCAAGTCTTTATTGCAAAGGTAGACACACCACATGGTTTCCTGATTACCGTCACAGTCTTCGAGTGGGGGTGAGGGTGGCAGACATTTCACTCAGATATCCTTCAACTCAAGTCACAATGAGGAAAATAAAATCCCATCTAGCAGCTTTACAAACTAGAAGCAAATATATATATATATATATAATGTAAGAGCCCGAATCTCACCACACCGCAAAGCCTTTCTACAGACGAGCGACGACCAGCCGAGAGACTGGCATCCATCTCGATAAGCATATTTCATCGGGGTCATCCTTCCAACAGGCATCGCGACACTACCAAAATATAAATAAAATGTGCAAATAAAACAAACGGAAGAAGAGCTTAAATATATATATAGTTTTTTTTTGTTTTTTTTTTCCTAGTGTGCAAAATAACAGCTCAGTTTTTACATTCTACATCACACTTGAGCGAGATAACAAGGTTTCGTGTTTCTGGAGCCGTTCCTGGATTGTCGAGCTGACGAAGCCAACTCTCAACATGATTCATCTTTTCAAATGGGGGATAAATAAGCAGGAGGGGAAATATTTCATACATGTGACTGGAATACTGGCTCTGTGATGGAGGAGGAGGAATAGGGTGTGTATGTGTGTGTGTGTGTGGGGGGGGTGCATTAGCAGTGCTTGAGAAGTGGCCTTTTTTTCCCCAGTTTTGGCTTCATTTCTTTCAAATACCTGATGCTGACCAGACAGGAAAGATCGATTCTACTTTGAGCTAATGCTCCTCTTGAGATGGCAGAGCAGATCCTCACGCCTCCAACTCCAGACCCAGACCAAGTTTGTGGCCACCAGCGTTGATGTTCTTTCCATCCACCAGTGCCGACAAGACTAGTTTCATACCTGTATTGAAAAAAAAAAAAAAATTCTTAAAGTAAATGCAATGAGGAATGCGTGATATTTGGAGCAATTTAGTAAATATAAAGAGGCTGCATACCAGGTCGCAGTGTCTGGCTGTATCCAATTCCTACCAAACTGGCATTGTTCACCTTAGCCTGAGAGGAGAAAATTCAACCAATGAAATACAGAAATCAGCTGAAAATATGCACAGTATCGTCACTCATGGAATACATGTGTATAAAGTGGAGACTGGATGCAGCAATGTCATCAAAAGTTTTTTTGGTTTTTTTTTTACAGTCTGGAGCCACAACTAAACGTTCTACAAAAGCAAAATGCAAAGGATGTTTCTTCAAGACAGCAATTGCAAAAGGTTTTTGTGTAATCTTGCCGATAGCCGGAACCAACAAATCAACAGAGGCGAAGGAAAACAGAACTTCCTCTGTGCAAGAAACACATGAAAACCGGTAAAACAGGTTCACTTCTTAGTGGCAGCAAAAGTCAAGAAAGTTACGCATACACAAACAAACTCAGCATTGAGTCCAAAACGGGTCCAAAATGTTTTACAAGGGGGTTTCAAAGGCAATGCAGACTTATTTTAAACACAGTTTCACTAAGAAATCCCTCTGACGAACAACTGCGAAGAAGGTAATCCTCTCAAAGGAAGTAAAAGGCCACTTACTGATATGGAGGCACTGGAGTCTAACTGGTATTTGGCAGCAATTCCAAAGCGAGTGCCATTGCTGCCTGCTGTCCATGCAAGGTTCACCGCAGTCTCCAGATTGTCATTCACCTTCTGGTAAATGGATCCACCAAACTCTGAACCATCATTCCTGAAAAAAAAGAAACAGTTGAATACTAATTGGCTTCCTGTTGGCCTCCCAGTATCCAATGCTAAACCACAACAATCCTCATAGGTTCACAGCGACGGTGGTCTCATACATACACATTGGTGTGGAGCTGGAAGTCCCCGGTCTTGTAACCAACAGAAAAGTTGCTCTGGTTCATCTTGGACTTGGCGGAGTCAAAGGTCATCTGGTAACCAGCCAGCCATCCTTCATAGCCTGCCACAGCCGCTCCGTGGATGGTGGGGCCAGCAAAGTCTAAATCTACATCAAGACCGACATTGAGGTACTCCCTTTTATAGGCCGTCTTGACTTTTCCGCTCTTCTTGCTGTGAAATAACACAAAGGAATACGACACACAGTTGGGTGGGTGTTCTTAGAGCACTGATTCGACCATTTTCCAGGAGTCCATGAGTGGCCATACCCAGTATTTGGCGAAAATGTCGTGTCAAAGGTGAGTTTCAGGCCTTTGGTAATCTAGTCAAGACAAAAAAAAATCATCAAGGATGATTAACTTTGGTGCTGAAATCATGAAAAAGACAACAAGTGACTCAAGTTTGAGGTTTACCTGATCTTCAACACAGACTTCTGTTCCCAGTGTGTTCTCTGTGGTCCACTTCTCTGTGAATGTCAGCCCATATTCAGCCCACTTGTACTTGGTCTCCAGAGCTCCAGTGACCTTGCTAGTGTCCACATTAGAGGAGCCAGATGTCTTAAACTCCTGCGATGCACATGAAAGAACAATACAATAATACAGTAGGTGGGGGTTCACCGCTACCTTTGAAATACATTCAGAAAAGGGAATATTTCTTTGACAGCATTTCGTTTTGATAACTAAAAATCATCTACTCAGCTGGCACATAATGTATATTTGAAGTAACACATATACTCACCACTCCACTTGTAGACTTTGTCTTCACATCGAGCTTAACCAGTCCGAAACCTAAAAGGACAACGACAAGTTTAGCTGTAAAACCTGGAAATTAATCTGCAAGAGGGTTTGGTGGAGTCACACAAATCTGCTGACCATATCCCTTATTGAAGATGTCCTTTGCTGATTTTCCGAGGTCTGCGTATGCTGGAGGAACTGCCATTGTTCCTGCCAAAGTAAAATCTTGAAAATTAATCAAACTATTAATAGAAACTGAACATGAACAGAAGCAAAAAAAAAATAGTATAAATGGCAAAACCCTTTAAAAGCACAAGCATTTCAGACTGTGAAACAAGGGATACTTTCCAGGACTGGCTCTCTTTTACTATGTGCCAATTTGAAAATTACTTTTTTATAGATACTTATTATCATTAAAAGAGACGTTATTTTTTTTTCAACAATATTTCATCCCATGTGTCATGTATGCCTGATGAGTGTGGCAAACCAGCACATATATCTCTATGGAATTAAATAAAATGGATACTGTTGACACGATAGATTAAGTATATTCTGATCAAATAGGAAGTCAAACTGATCGCACCTTTAATTGCTTTCTTTACATACTTGAAATGTCAAAAATACTGCAAGATTGGATCAATAATTAATAGTCCAGTTGCCAGATTATCATCAAACCATTCATATATATGGAAAATCATCATCATTTATTGACACAGCAACACAATAGATGTTTAATAAAAAATGTAAAAAAATGTCCCAGTTTGCAAACAATCAATTTAATGCCACAAATAAATAAAAACAAAGGATGATAAATGACAATAAAATAATATTGCAATGGTATGTTAATAATAAGTAAGTAGTAATAATAAATAAAAATAAAATAAATAAAAATAAAATTACTTCACCACATTATTATTGTATATGATTGTGATTATTAAACACTGCACAGGACATTTATTATTTATTAATTCTAATTAAATAGTATAAACCCTCTAACAGGAGCAGGAGCCTGAAGCCAGCGTGGTAGGGGGCGTTTTCTAGCTAGCAAATGAGAATCCCCGTCGCACTTTCGCGGATATTCCTCATCGATATGAAAAAATCGAAGTCGATAATCACACCTGGGATCACTTACCGATGATTCCCGTCGCTTCTGGTTGTTGCTGACAACTTGTGTGTGAGGAGCAGCTGCGGAAGAAGCCGACACCGGTATAGGACGATATGGAGGGGACACTGCAAAAACACCCTCCTGACCTCGGAGCCGAAGGACCCACAGCATGGCTGCCCGCAGCGCGCCTGATCAAAAATACAGCGGGATTATTTATTTTTATTTTTT
>CAESWR010000368.1:57501-71452 GCA_903171835.1 Mullus surmuletus
AAAGGATGGAATGACAAAAAAAAAAAAGGAAAAAGAAAAAAAGCTGCCTGCCTAAACACAGAAATCCACTTAAGGCAGCAACTGTTTTCATAAGTGGGCTGTGCAGCTTTGTATGTGATGCATTCACCAGGCTAAAAACATAAAAGCAGAACCTAAACCCTGTTGCAAGCCACACGGGCAGAATTCTGAGCTTTCCTACGAAACGGTGCTCTCCGGGCGATGCTTAGGTGGAACACTATTGCCCATCAAATAATGCATGCAGACAGAATGTAAGATTTTTCACTCCTAATCTTCTGTGATTGCCTAAGCGCTGTTCATGAATGCTCTTGATTAGGCCACTTCAAAGCCTTAACCAAATAACAGCACCTTGCCACGAGCTACAAATTCACCCTTTAATCTGAAATTGTTTGTCGAGACCAAGGGGGGGAAAAATGAGGAAAAAACAGAGTTCAGTGGTCTAAAAAGCATTAGGGAACTTACTGAAATCAATAAGGAACCTTCCAAATCCTTGCCTTTGGTACTGAGGCATGATCATTATGCAGGAGACATTGTACTTCTGCTGGCAAAGCTTTTCCTGAGGGAAGGAGAAACAGATCAAGTATGTCAGAGCTCTGCTGAATCTGGCAATTTACTGCACCTGCCATTGTCCTTGTCTGAAGCTGTGCACACGCATGCGCACAGCTTGCACTCAGAGGAAAAAAATGTCTTTCTGTTTTTTTGAGGATGGCAATTATTTTATCATCGGCTGCCAATCTGTCGATTAGTTCGATTCTCTAATTCAAAGTTCGGTATCAGGCAAAAAAAAGGGGGAAAAAAAGAGCCAGGCGCTCGAATTTGAGAAGCGAGTGAATGTAGACGCTTGACTAATTGATTATTTGACTTGTCGTTTCAGCACATCTATAAATTACAGCCGCGGCATAAAGACGGACAAATTACTTTTAAGTCTCCGTGTATCAGGGTAACCGTTCAAATATGATGTGCGGTGTTCCTTCATCTCCCATATAATTACACTGTAATTCTTACCTTAGAGAAATAGCCCACAAGATGACAGCCTTTCTCATCATTCTTTGTAAGTATGTAGAAGAGGAAAGGCTCCACATCATAATACAGGGTCTTGTGATCCAGGAAAAGCTTGGCTAACAGGCAGAGGTTTTGGCAGAAGAGTTTGCTGACATTTCCATCAACCTAAACAGGGAATAAAAAGAGCAAGAGGACACTGTTCAAACAGTGCCATTTTCCCCCTCCTCCTCCTCCTCTTCCCTCCTCCTCACCCCAGAACCCATTCAGCTGAATCTCATGCAGCACACAGTTATAGCTGTAAAGAGAAGCTGACCTCAAAGACGGAAAGGTCGTCCTTTCTGTAGATTTCATTGGCTGGCGGGTGGAACCAGCCACACTTCTTAGTGTGTCTCTGGAGAATGTTTTTGCTTCTCATGTACTTCAGACAGAACTCGCACAGATAAAGCTTTTGTAATCTGGCAAAAAAGACAAAAGGGAAAGCTGCGGTTTGTACTGAGGCAAGAGTCTTTTTTCCTTCTTCATTTAAAAAGAGAGTTCAAATGAAACTCATCTAAATGTGCAAAGAAACCGCCACAGCTGGTTGAGTGATGTCGGTGTTACCTTGAATACTCAGGCGGGTAAGGTGACGAGTACCACGTTTGGATCTCGTACTTCCCAAACTCAATAATGGCCGGGCAGCGAAGGGAGTCCGGGTTCAGCAGAGATCCGGTTCTCTGAGAAAAAAATATAAACAAAGGCAACCAAGTGAATATCACCAGTTAGTTAAAGCGGAAGTCTCCAACCATGTTGCTCTAAAAAAGAAGAAGTAAAAGGTTACTGTAAAGTGCAGTTCTAGCGACTGATGTAATCTTGACTGTTAAGTGAAAAGTCAGAAAATTGTGCGAGCATTTTAAAAGAAAACCTTTAATAGGAAAATAAGGGCAGAAGAAGTAAAGGCCAGCTGAAAAGCTAATTCTGAGAAGTCGCTCAATTACAGCTTTTGTCCTTGTCACCAAGCTCTTCACACGTCAAGCTGTGAAGGTACTTCAAATACTACTCTACTGAATGAAGAGGGGAAAAAATGAGATATGTGGAAATAGCCCCAATAACATCCTTCACTTCAAACTGAAAATGCTCCCGCTCCTCGCTCTCATCACCTGTGTTGCGAGCTCCTGGACGTGCGTGAACGTCTCAATGTCCTCCTCCGTGACGTGGTCTCTGGACATGGCAGCGAACTCGGCGTGCCTCTCCTGTTTCACTCGCAGCTCCCCATTGTGGCCTGTTTGCCAGCACAATAACACGACATCGACACATCAGCCAGGGAATCAACACCGGGCCGTTTGAAGCAGCCGTGCCTGAATAATCTCGTAAATGCATTCTATGCAAATGTGCATATAACTGCAAGTGCTGCTGCTGAGCCTGTTTGAGGCTGCGTCTCTGAGGAATTTCATAATGTATCATCTTTGCATGTTTATATGAAAATCCCTAATGTAATGAAGTGAAACTAAATCACTCTAATTGCGTAACCGCTTTCATGTGCTTAGTCATCCACCAAGACAGTTTCCCATGAATTAAGAAGCAGATGCAGTGAAGGGAGCAAGTGTCGACATGAAAAGCAACTGATGTTGGAAAGCAGGCAGTAATTTTATGAAAGACATCAACACCATGACTTAACCACCAAAACAAAAACCTATTACAAGTGGAAGCGATGTGTCATTAACATATTTATGGAAATGTGCCGTAGGGTAAGTAGTGTTTGTGAAATATATTGTTTGGAGCTGCTCAAAGCTTATCCCCTTCCTTCAAACTGTAAGTTGAGTCTGAGGACTGTTAAATGCGAGGGTTACTGCCCTGGCTGTAATCATGGTGTCAGCTCTGAGTCAGCTCGGTTGGGTGAATCACTGGGTCCTGTGTGTCTAATGACCGCTGGATGTGAGTGCTGAGTGGAGACAGTGATGTCAAGAGCGAGGGTGCGATGAGGAAGAGCGCCAATGTGACTGCGAACCCTCGGCGAGGGTGGTGATGACAATGTAGGCGGCGACGGCAGAGGGTCAAGGACAGAGCAGAGGAGCAGCATGAGGGAGTTAGTGGGCCATGCACTATGACAAAGAGCCAACGGGCGAAGAGGATGGAAGCCACGTCAAAAAACTCCGCAGCCAAGTCAAAACGCAATGAAACTGGGTTAGGAAACTAAAAGAATTCAAATTAGGCAAAAGATTAGTAGGCTGTAGAATGTTGAGGGTGCCTTCTCAAAGAAAAGATTAGCTCTGGTTTGAAAAAAAAATAACTGCGAGTACAGCTTTGAAAAAAAAATAAAAATAAAGAAGAAGCTTAAAGGTGTGGAGACGCAGGTCTTGGCTGCTGTTTCGAGCCTTGCTTACCATGATTATTCTCGGGTTTAATTCTTCCGTCTGTCAAGTATCCCTTTCCTGGTGAGGGGGCTCCCTTCAGGGGGCTCACTTTATACCTCAGTCTGCCTAGCGTCCTGTGTTTTTTAAGGAAGGGGTTTCGCTTGAAATGACTGACCAACTTAAACGGATGTCCTCTGGGTCGGCCCGGCCCGGCCGATGTGGAGTTTAACCGATATCGACTAAGCTCGCTCTTCCCAAGACGCTGGGGCCCCGGTTTGGACGCATGGGGCAAGTCCTGCGTATGGTGCATGCGCTTAGGTGGCGCGTAGCAAGGTAGTCTCTTTTTCCGCGACTGTCCCTGAGTGGTATAAATGTGTGAGAGTCCGTCAAACAGTCCCTTAAGTTGGCTGCTATTGCAGAGGCTACTCAGGGAGGGAACGCTAGACTGGCTGGAAGAGCTCTGGGGGGAGTTTGCGGAGGTGGAGCCGCTGGACACCTGCGAGGGTGGGCTAAATCCCGGCAACGTCGGGGCAGGGGGGAGTGCAGAGGACGACGGGGTTATCTTTTGAGTGGCGTGAGATGTGAAGACAAACGGCTCTGGTGGCTTGGAGAGTTTGGAGGGACCTTTGTCTCTAGAGCTGAACTGCGTGCTGGGCGACTCTACGGCTACAGCTCGCGAGCGACGGCCCACGGGAGAAGGGGTAAAGAATTTGGAAAGCCCATCGATAAGCCCTTTGGTTTTCTTGTTAACGGTGAGTGTAGCTGGGGTGGAGGTGGGCGTGAGGGGAGGAGTGGTGGTGGGGGTGGAAGTGGTGAATTGGGTGGCGTCGACCGCACAACGGGGGTCTGCAACAGCCAATCTGTCTCTGGCGTCCTTCACAGATGCAGCATGACCAGATGAAGGTGTGGAACAGACGGTAATCTTTTGACCCCTACCAGGTGACCCCCTTCCTCCAAGTGCTACCATGGAACCATCACCACTGGTTACAGACCTGCCGAGAAACACACAGTTTAAATTCGGTAGACGGTTACTTTCTGAGAACAGGGTTTTTGGTATTCCCTGTGATTCGCAAAGTTTCAGTCGTAGTCATGTTACTGCTGGCAAGCAACGGCATGTTGTTCACTGTGATCCAACTCAGCCTTTGATGGCAACTTCCCACGTTTTGCCAGTTTAAACAATGTTGTGGCTCTACTTTAGATCCATATGCGGATGTAAAAACAGTAAATTTGCCACTTTGCACTCTGACGTTGACCTGGACCGCCTCATATATTATCAGAAAATTGTGGACCATTGTGACCATTTTCAATGATTCATGGAAATTGTTTATTGCTACATGGGCCTATTTTCTGCCTGCTTTTACCATAATTTCTTAATTTGTTTTATAACAACTGTACCAGGCTACTTAATTGCTGAGTCTCTAGAATACCCAACATTACACAGAAAGTAGGTCACAGTTGAATCAGGGCGTTGGCCGGCAAACTGTGATGGATGTTTACAATGGACAATTTGGGAAATAATTACGGTTTACTATCCAGTTCATCAAAGGGGTTATTTAAAATCATGTGTCCAGCATATTCCCAAAGATCAACTGTCAATTTGGTGAGAACCCTGCTAAAGATGATTTCCTTGCAACAGATATTCGAATCTTTGCATACTTACATTCTTTGCAAGAGCTTATTTCTGGGTCTTCCGATTGGCTTTGCATATCGACGTTTGATCTGATCGGCTTTCTTGTGCAGCAGTTTCCTGCCATTCTCCTTCGGCCTGCAGACCTGGCAGATCCAGGTTCCTGGAGGGTGTCCAAAAAATTGAGAGAACCATTTGGATGGGTTCATCAATTTGGAGGACACACAGTGCTTTTGTTTGAGACATTTTCTTTAATGCGGAGTGCTGGCGAGAATCCCGCCAGCTCACAATGACAATCAATTACTCAGCACAAAGCGAAAATCCATAAGAAAAACATTGGGTCAATTCTCTGTCCAGTGAAACAGACTTTGTGTCAGCTTGTTGAGCAAAGCTATGTGACTTGTATGAAATGCCTGCCAAATGTCCTACGCCAGTACGTGCGCCATCATTACAAGCCTTGCTGTAGGGTCAGTACTGTAATCCAGAGATAGCAAATCTCCCCCGGGATGCTGGAATAATTTGATATGCATGCAAAGCTCCTAATAAGCCACTGCTGCTTCTCTGTGTGCTGAGTGACAGCCCCCGAACGGCCCGTCTACGAAGAAAAGGCTTTGAATTGACAGCAGAGTGGGGGGGCGAACAGAGAAGTCAGACAGTGTAAACACCTCACCTTTTGGCATCCTTGAAAGCGGTGGGTCGCAGCATTCCATGTGAAAACCCCGATCACATGAATCGCAGAAAAGCATCTCATCCTGAACAGAAACAGCAGGCAGGGATGTGTGAGGGATGTCCCCGATTGCATGTAATGTACACCCTTCCCACCATCATTTAAAGTCTTTTGGAGGAAAAATAAGCTCAATTGTGCACCAGAGAGGCTGTACAAATCTGAGGGAAAACCAACAAATCCTCAGGGATGCACAAAATAGGCTCTACCTCCAAGCTACCACTCAAAAATGGTGTGTTGGGATATATGCGACATCATACTTACAGCGTTTTTCCCCTGTATTCGACAGGAGCTGCAGGTTTTGCATTCGATGCACTGCCACCGTAATCTCTTCACATTTGAGGTTAATTCGGGGGAAAACTTCAGACATGATGGATGCCCTTCAGGAGCAATTGAAAACGCAATTAGCATGAAACATTTGTTACTGGCGTCGACTGTGACTAAAGCTCTCCATCATACAGGAGGGTTAAATATTAACAAATTGCATCACTCAAAACAATGGTGGGCCTGTATGTCCGCTGCACCCGCCACAAGTTGTGCCTAAAAACAGTATGATCAAACATCTGAGCCGCTAATTACAGATAATTTGATCTTAATGAGGCAGAAACAGTAGCAGCACTCATTCTAATGGAAGCCAATCCATGAAAGTCATGTAAAAGCCTGCCTTCTCCCTCACCCGGCTCTCTCTCATGGTTGTAAAACAGCTGTTTTACAGTGAGAGGACAATTTGTGTACACTACGAGCGGTTAATGAAAACCACCTCGACGCTAGTTAGTCAAATTTGAGCTATAAAATGTCACCGGGAGAACAATTCCTTATGGCATTTAAAATAATTGTTCAAACATAAATGACTCTTTGGCAGAGGTAATTTTACGGGGGTTAAGCAGTTTTGTCTTGAACAGAAGAACAGTAAAGGAAATGCCACCGATCTGCAGTGGGAGAAGGATTGACCTTTGATCTGCCGTGCATGGTGCTCTCGCCAATGAGAATCTGAATTGAGCGAAAATGACTTGGGTGATTTCAGATTCTAATGGCCACTTATAGAGTATCTGGCCTTCTTGAGCCCAGCGAGGTTTGCGAGCAATTTGGATCTGTTCAGCCACTCAATTTGAACATTGTTCTTCCAATAAATCCCTTGAAGGGAAGAGAAAAATCTGCAGTAAGAATATACGTCATCTGCTGATACCAGGATTGAGTGATACCATGATGTTCAGTATCTTGTGAGGGGATAAAAATGTGTCAACCCGTCACAGATTTTTATATAACATTCATACCGAGATAGCTTTCACATCTCTGTATTTGACGACTGCAGGCAGATGCTGTGAAACGTTAAGCAGAACTGCTTAATAGAGATATTGGATTCACAGGGGTTTTGCATCAATGTGGGATTATTTTTTTCAGGTGTTTGAACCACCAAACAGACATTTCCATCTGTTTATTGGAATACTGGGTCAAGTGAGTTTCCACAAAACACACCCTCGCACGCTATAACACTAACATAATTACATATGTAACTCCACTGTGAAATTCAATTACAGAGGAACATTTTTACATTATCCATGCCTACATGCTACTTGCAGCAGTGGAAAATAAATCTGCATCCTTTTGCAATAGTTCACATCCAGGAGCATTGAGTACTGTTCTTTTATCACAAACTGCAGAGGTGCGCTTAACATTTGTGACACTTGGTCAGTTTGATTGCGCAACAGGTCTATTTTGCCGAAATAAGTGAGAAGCGAAAGTTTATTTTAGATTAGATTATATCAAATTCGTTATTAGTCAAGTCCCTGAAACTTGTCTTGGGAAAACACAATTTGCAGTTGAAGGAATGTGATCGATCCGATAACGGAATAAGAAAAATAATATCGTATTGTATTGCGGTAAAATGATATCATGCGGTCTTTAGACATTCTAGTTCCCCATGAGACAGCTCTTAATATTCAATTTGTATAAGAATCTTTTAGAGGAACAGTATTAACAGTACTATAATTCAGTTTAGGTAGATATTCACAATGTCATTTTTTGCTTAAGTTTGATTCTTTTATGTGATAATCTAATATTATGTCTACTAAGTTGGTAATACTTTCATATATCTTGGATCTGTCTTATCATAATGAACCGCACGTGTGTTGGTGAGACAAAGACAATTGTCTATCACAGTTGACGATAAAGATCCATCTATTCTATTCTATTCTATTGGAACAAATATTTTCCTCAACAGGCAGTCGCAGTTTCATCCAGAAAACAGCATGTTATGGCTGGTAAAACTTACCACTGCTCCCACAGTCTGCACAGGACAGCAGCTCTTCTGGCCGCTTGTCCCGATTTGACTCTTTCGTTCCAAGACAGAAACTGCATATTGGGATGGGGTCAACCCGGAGCTGGGAGGGAACACAAACAGAGACAAACTGTTTAAAAAACAGAAAACGGGCAACGGCTGAGCATGTCGTGCTAGAGAGCCTGTTTGTTTTCTGACATTTTATCTCGCCGGGATTCGGGAGACGACTATATACATATTGCTTGTTAAGGCGAGTAGATGAAACCTGCCTGTGGATTTAATGAAAAAGGACAAAAAAATATAATCTGTGAGCTCAAAGACTGGGAAAATTCTCACAGACAGAATAATAAATGAATCATCCTCAGCGATACGCCGCGTTAGAGAGCCACCTCCTTTATCCATTACATCTGAATAGCGGAGTGATCTTAGTAATCATAGTTAAAGGGCTTAATCCAATTCTTAAAGCTAGCACTCAAGTCTGGAAGGATTAACCAGCATGTAATCAAATTACCTCAATAATAACACATGCCCTCATTGTTGCTGCCGTGATCCACTGTAAATGTTGCAAGTCTCAGAACAAACACTCGTTTAAGAGCTCATAGTGAGAAAGAAGTAGAATATGAACTCGATATTTAAGAGGATTTCCCCAGTTGATCGCTCCAAACGAAGGGAGAACGACTTCAGGGTGCCAGACGATCCCTGTTAAGCAGCAGCCGGTCAAAACCACACCAATCTTGAAATGACACTCACAGTGAAGTCAGACTGATATTTTCATACAATCGTACCTAAAAATATGAGCTCATACGCGTGAGCCTCCAGAAGAGCATCAAACAAACGGCTAATCTCCTTTTTTTGCGCAAGAGGAAATTCTTAACGGAAAATAACACTCACAGGGTGTGACCATAAATAACCTACCTCATCATTAGTTTACGCACTAAGGCCTTGTCAATTGACTGGAGCACTGAAGGGCACTCTGGGGATGCCCGTAATTAGTTCCTGGTTTCTATGACGCAGATTACGATACTCGCCTTCACCGGCGTTGCGACCTCCAACTCTGTCACGGCCCTGACCGCCCCCCCCCCCAACCCCCAAGTGCGGCTGAATAAAAGGGCTGAATACTGTTTTCTTTTCCATGCGTCAACAGTCAAAAGACAGGGGGGCCATCTTTTCCGACCTGTCAGGCCATCTAAACGATCCCTGAGGGGGGAAAATGCGGTGAGGATGCAGCGGGAATGCGGTCATTGTTCCTGGCTGCTGCTGCTGTATCAATTAGATGTTACAGCGGGGGGAAAGCAGTTTACTGCCACATCAATGATTACTCTATTTTCCAACCTGCCAGGTCAATATTTGAAAGTGGACGCTGGCATTGGATGTGGACTGCTGCTCACACAGCTGTTGAACGTGGACCAAAAGCGCCTGCTACA
The DNA here is from genome assembly GCA_903171835.1 of Mullus surmuletus. Lineage (NCBI taxonomy): Eukaryota > Metazoa > Chordata > Actinopteri > Syngnathiformes > Mullidae > Mullus > Mullus surmuletus. The sequence goes on from CAESWR010000368.1 coordinate 66,905, forward strand.
CCTGATGGAGGATGAAGGGTGGTTGAATTGGGTTTTTTTTTTTTTTTTAAACACTGCAACTGTTGTCTTGCACGGTGGTTGGATAACAGACGCATCTCGCAACGGTTCAAGCTGTCAACATGTGTCTGAGCCAAATTAAACCAGCCAATCAGCACGCGGATGCAGCAAGAGGCGACATCTTCATTTATCGAGTGCTGGCTCTTTAAGAGATGAGCGTACATGTTGCTTTAGCATCGGTTTTTATCAGAACTGTGGGAGAGCAAATAACAGAACCAGAGGCTTTTCCCGCTCCAAGATAGCCCTTGATAGACGGCTGCTTCATCTCCTGTTTGAAAGTGCCTGGCCTTTTCCAAACCCAACTTCCCAGATGGTTCTCTGTAACAAACCATCTGGCGTTTCAGGTTGGGGCGCGGGCCCAGAATTTCGCAATCCGTGCATCTTTAATTATGAGAATCGCTTAAATGTTTACATCATATAGCTTGTCAGAATGCCAAACTACTTGCTGGCTTCCGCTTCTATAAAATATCAAGTCTGATTCTATATGTTCTTTTGGTTTTTTTGCACATTGTTAGCGAAATATGTTGCCAATTTGACCAAGCAGGAGCTCATCAAAGTTCCGATAAAATCACAAATGCAGAAAAGCTGTGTGTGCATCCTAAATCACAAGCCGTTTTCCATGATCACCTCTATAAGATGCTATTAACGGCATCGGAAAACAAAGCCTCGGTGCATACAAAACGCACACGCTCCATTAAGGACTGCAAGGATTTGATCTCACTTACACACATCCTTTAGAATCCCTCGCAAATCTCATTATGTTCCTCTCTCAACATCCACTGTGACTAAAGGCTAAAATAACTACAAACTAATCGCCTCTCTCAGAGAGCACGAACACATACTTCATTAATGTTCACAACCTGCACCTACAACATGAAATGGGATGAGAGTAATGACATGTTGATTAAACGTATCTGACACATACAATTACCAGCAGTGGTTTTACTGTGCTTCATTGGCTACATGCGCTCACTTAACAAGGTTGAACTTCGGGGTTGATCAGATTGAGACACTGATTGGAATTAAGCATAACCAGTCGTCGTGTGTGTTTAAACTCCCAAACAATGTTGGGATGAAAGCAAATGCCGTCAAACTTTTAGCTGCTGCTGCACAAATGCTAATTAGATATCAGATGTCCATTAAATTTCATGAAAGCTAAAACAACCCCCCCCTGTTACCTGGATCTTTTGCTATTGCTTTTTGCTAACCAAGAGTGTTGGGTGCTTATTTGCACACAGCGACAACACTGATGCTTTCCTCCTTTGGAAATAAATATGACAAAGTATGAGAAAGATTTCCTAACTAACGGTATTAACGGTTCTGTTTTTCTCACAGAGTGTTTCGATAAAAAGTTACGGAAAAAAAACAAAACACTACCTCTGATAAAAAAACCCTTATTGAAAAATGAGTGGACAGAAACTTTCAGCAACCTTTAGCACCTCGAGCGCAAAACATCCAAGAGATGGAAACAATGCACAAAACACATTTCTGAGTGCGGGAAAACCTACAAATAACCAGACCCAAGTGGAACCAGTTACCGGTGCCCATCGCAATGTGGTATTTTTATGATATTGCCTGCAGAGACAAACTGCATCACTAAGTAAATAATTTCCTTACGAGCCTTTAAACTTTGTTATGGACAAAATGTTCGTGAAAATATGCAGTGTGTGCACGCAGATGATGAAATGATCAGAGCTGACAGAACCCACACATATGCACACACACACACACACACACACATTTCAGTTGCTGGGGTGCTGTAATCTCCGCTGACTGAACTGTAAAGTCTAATCAAGGAACAGGAGAATTAATTTCCATCAGAAATACTGTATTCCGAGGCCCCGGTGATTAAAACCAATTGCAATTTGCATCGAGCACGACACCAAACATGCAAAAATAGAGAAACAAGCGCAGCTGAAGAGATGCTGATGATTTTCTTGGGGATTCTAAATTAAGTACATTACAGGAAATTATGCTGCTTCAAAAGAGCAGGCTGTCCTGAGTGAGGGGGTGGGGTCCTATTAGAACACTGCTGGTGGAGAGAGAGAGAGAGAAAGAGAGACACAGACAGAGAGAGAGAGGGGAGCTCAAGTGGTTGCATAACACAGCAGGAAGAAAAAACTCTCATTCCTTGCCTTTGTTCCTGCCAGAGTCTCTTCAGAATCTAATAAACTCTGAACCAAGACTGCTCTCTTTTTACCTCAAACTATCTGCTATTCTCAACGCACACACACACACAGACACTTTGCCGTTACACTACTAAAGGAAACCGGGCAGGCGAAGTTGTCTCGTCCTTTGAAGTGCACGGCAAAACCTGGACCGGCGAGATGATGTCATCGGGCCGGCAGCAATAGGCTGAAATGTTCCAAATGGAAAACAGCAGGCCTTCCTCAGCTATGAAAACCATCGCGGGACACTGTGTCTCTAAACAGTTCTCAGTTTCATTTTTGGCCTGACCACAGACACAGTCACAGTTGTGGCTGCAGTATCAAGGTGTCGCTTCCTGATTATTCACTGCGAAACTGGTGGGGAGCAGGGTGACATCTCTATAGCCCGATGCTGCTCGCCACCTCGGCTGGGCTGCATGACTCGTGCAACGCACCAATCGACCGCAGCTTCTCCATAGACCTTGACACACCATCTTGCAGAAAAACAGGGGCTTCTGCGCGTCTCTCGAAAAAACGCTCACCTTCAGATATGTTGGGAGAGATTTCCAAATGCGCTTAATGTGGCGAAAACAATGCGACCTGGAAGTTGGCTTAAATGGGGGTTTTTTTCCCCCACCTCCTCTGAGGCATCTCACTTAGCACCAAGGTCATAAACGGCCCAAACGTTCCGCACACACTTCAGACCTCATTACACTGTGAATGACAATAAAATATATCCCAAATCCTGTCCCCACAAACGCTTTGCTGCTCGCAAGACGGCCAGCCACATCCCTTAAGGTCATTAGGCTAGAGTTACATAACCTGTGGGAAGCCTACAGCACACTGCCTACCACACACTCTCAGCATGACTTTCTGGTTATCCAAGCCCTCTTATTATGGAGACTAACGGCAAGGGGGAGCCCAGAGGGACGTGCTCTAGATGGCGTTGTTTCTGATACCAGCCAGGAGAGATTAAGAGTACCCTTGTTAAAATTCGTACAGCGGCACGAAAATGAGAACTGCCGTCAAACCCCCCCGCCCCCTACAAAAGGCCTCGTGAGGAGGTTTCAAATCACTAACAATTGATGGCTGTAAGCAGCAACTGGGACGGCAACGCGGCAACGACAGGGTGAGGTGAGGTGGGGAAGCACTCGAGGTGCATCTACCTGGTCTCGCTCGTGAGGGAGGAGCGTCACTGACGACAGCAGGAAGGTGCCCGGACACCTGGAGCCCCTTCCCTCCATGGCAGCGAAGCATCCGCCGCCGCCGCCGCCGCCGCTGCCGATCCTATACCGCGGGCCGTTTTTCAACAGCCGTCCGTTGTTGACCGAGCGCTTGGCTGCCAGCCGCAACCTCTGCCGGAACGCAGGGTTGTCGGCGACGCTCAAGAGGTCATCCTGGTTCATGAGATACCTCTCGATGTTCTTCAGCGAGGAGCCGTGCGTATCATCCAGGCCCTCTATGGCCCGCTTGAGCATCTTATTCCAATCAATATGGCGGAGATCGCCGGAATTCCATATAGATTCCTTTGATGGCACAGACAGGTTTGCAGGCGGGATTGATCCAACTCTCCCAGAGTTCCCTGGGTCCTTGTAAGAGGCGCTCCCCTTATTTGTAACCTTGAGAATAGAGCCATCGTGAACACTTAATTCCAACTGCTCGAGGACAGTCTTCTTGTCCAGTCCGTGCGACGTGGCCACCGCATGGCAAATCCTCTCCTCCGAGGGCCTCTGCTTTTGCCTTTTGATTTTCTGTATTGCTTCGAGAATCCACTCCGTGTACAGAGGGTTGGCAAGTTTGACCATGGTTGGACAATGATGCTCACAAAAATGCCATCCGTACAGATTCCCCCTTTCTGCTGAAGAGCCACACGTACATCCACATCCCCGTTAAAGGTCAAAAGGTTAAGCTCCACGCCGCCCTCCACATGGTTTTTCCCCTCAATCCTGGGCGTCTGACGGCGGAACTTCAGGCAAAAGTTGGCACAAATAAATCCCACAGTGAAGCCGAGGCGGAGCTGATCCCAGATCAAATCTACGGAAAAACAAAAAGACAAGGGGTGGGGGGGAGGGGGGGGGGACAAGTGATGAGCGGCATGTTAGACATGAAGGGCGTGTTGCTCCAAGCTGGAGGAATGCAGAACTTTTTGGGGAGAAACGTGCAAAAACATGAGAAACAGACGGATAAAACAGCTGTCAGGGCTGCAGAGAGAAATTAATCCAGTCTCTCGCAAAAAGCACATTTCAAGAGTTGTTGACAAGTTTTTTGAAGGCAGAAACTTGAAGTGTCTCAGCTTCCACCACTTCACAACAACACACACTGCAACTTTCTGCATTCCTTGAGT
>CAESWR010000368.1:89666-107691 GCA_903171835.1 Mullus surmuletus
CCCTTCCCTTTCTCTATTCCTGCCTGACTCCCTTCTCCTCCTCTCTTAAACCTGTCACTGCCATCAGGATTGCATTTCTATTCCAGTCACGTTGATCACACCGTTAGTGATTCTGGATGACAATTATTCACACAGAGCCGAGCCATATTCAAGGCAGCTCTACCTTTGAAAAAGAGAAGGCACTTAAAAAACCTGAGCCCATTTTGAAAAACTCACACATGTAGGCACACATGCAAACGAGTCACGCGCGCATACACACCGGCTATTGCTGGTTTTGAATTCACTTAAAAAAAAAAAAAAAACAGTGCAAGAAATATGCAAAATACAAGCCAAAATAGACTTAAGGGAATGCTGGTTTTAGGGCGAAGAAGAGGCAGCCTTTCTTTTAAAACACATAGTGCACATACTGTGGGGGTAACAAGCACTGTGATTTTCATTCCCATAATCTAAAACCACAGGTGGCTGTAATTTGGTTATTAAAAGACTACGGAGTGTTTCAGTGTGGTGTCATGCTATAGTAGTGAATGGAAGGCATACAGTATCATCCCTGAGTGCAATGAAGATAATGAGGAGGCTTTTTAACCAGGCAACCTGATGAGCCCCAAGCCTGCAGAGAAAGGCTTGAAACCATGCCCAACTTCTCAGCTTCCCAAGAGGCTTTTCAAAATTCAATAAATAACATCTGTAGGCGATGTTGGGTGCAGACCTAGCAGAGTGCGTCATAACAGAGAGCTGGCTGAACAAAGAAACCATGACGACTGCCAGGTTTCCATAGCAACTGCTGCAAGGCCTGGAGAGTATAATAGCACATCAATCACTGTCCAAAAAGAACTTCATTATCAGCAAAAATAAACCTTTAGGATCTGTTTAGTGTGCAATTGCTGGTCAACTCACCTCAAAGCCCAGCTCTTTGGCAAACGTGGCCGCCTCCTAAGAAGAAAAAAAAAAACACACACACACAAATGAGCAGTTAATTACAGAGTCACAAACAGAGCAGAATCTAACACTCGCAGACGTGAAGTAAAGACATCTCGCTTGCCACTGCTCCTCACATGTGCAGCCATGTCACATGAGAATAAGTAACCTGAGTTAGTGTTGCTCTGCCAACTACTGATTTAATAGGCATGCAGCCCACCCATTTAATCTATTGCCCCACTTCATCTCATCTTACCGCGGCCAAATGAGATAACACCATGTGAGGCTCCAGCCATGAAACCTCCAGCCATGAAATCATGAATATGTACTGGTATGTGGAAATCCCCAACCCCAAAGGCATCCAACACCCCGTATATGTGGCTCTAGTTGTCTAACAAGTGTACTTAAAGCGCGACTGGAACATGTCTTTGCAAGATTTACCTCAACAACTACATGTCACATAAAATGCAGTTTTATGTTTTTAAATGGGGTTTTTCCTGAAAGTTCAGATGATTGTTTCCCTTTTAGCCTGGTTGAAATTCATTGCTGGTGGAGGATGAACTTGCACCAGTACCCAGTCAATTGTGAAGCTGCTCAACTATGTAATTTTGGGAACCCAAAATGTAATGTTGCGGAAAGACTTATGTACGATACATTTGTATGCGTTGAGTAAACTTACGCCAGTGGCGATGGACACAACTTCAGCATACTACTGCACAGTCAAACAGTGCATTGAATTATTGAGAAAGAGATCGTGTCAACCAAGGAGGGTAGGGCTTGGCGGCGGACTGGTTAAGTCTGCTTGGACACGCAAAACCTTGGCCAACCAAAGACTCTACAGTCCAAACCCAACAGGGCCAGAGGTGTCTTTTCATAATTGTGTGTGCAACTGCCTGGTCTGCCCACTGTCAAACCCAGCTGTGATCATACTGAATTGCAGCCACGTTTCTGTTCATTGTCAAGTGAGGTGAAATCAAGGAAGCTTTCTCAAATGATTTTTTTTCTTCTAGTATTGCTAAATGCAGATAAAAACAGCTTAGTATATCGATTCTGTGAAAGCAAGTCTGAAGGTAAATGCAACATAGTGTGCTATTATCCCGAATTCTTTAAAACAGCCTGCAAGGGCTGTGCGCAAAAAAGAAGCCTGGTTCTACTGAAGTATATGAGGAAATGACAGACATTCTACCTTGTATTTTATTTTTAACCCTACATTTTTCATTTGTTTTCATGGTCTCGGTTGCATAGCTACTTTTGATCAGTTACACAATTCCATCCCACATGGTGATGTCTAAAATTCCACTCTTAAGTCCAAGCAAATGAGTGATGACACTTTTTGCAATGAACTTTGAAGCTATTTCTCTTAGGCTGACATGCACTAATGCATGAAACAGAATGGAAAGAAATACATCCCCAAACTATAGAGTAGTATGTGAGTTTTTGGACAATTTTCAGGGTCTACTAATTGATTTCTCATATTGTAAACATATGGAGGTGCATGGATGTTTTTACCAGTGGAGGAAATACAGTACATCAAAAAATGTAGAGAACACAGGCCTGGTAAAATGGTTAGCGGTGATGTCCCAATATGTGATTTGTAGTATATCAGCCGTAAAAATCACAGGAACGATCCTTTAACTGATGACAGAAGCTGTTGCTTGTCACTTCGGAACAATGCAACAAATCCTGACAGACAACCCGGTGCATTAAATTCACTTTTGACCCGTGATGGGGCAATAAGATGACGCTATGATTCAAAATAATCCAATTATCTGAAGAAGGGGGGCTGCTGTTTGCGTGACCTTGGGGAGAGGTTGACAACCCGGTCCTCAAACAGAAGGGGAGGAAATGACATGGAACAATAAGGTTACTGGTCCCTGGAGGAACGCCTCATGGCCCTCTGTCTTGGATCAACATCACAGTGCCAGTAATATGTCAATTCATCACTCCCTCCCTCGACTCTTTCAGCGTGTGGAGGCTAAGAGGCTAGTCAATTAATCGCTGTGTAGTCAAGAAGCAGTTTCATAATGAATAAAGGTGAGCAGTCTTTTTCCTTTGCCTCCCTTTGCCTCTTCAGTCTATTAAGAGTCTAGGTCCCGCATTTGTTTTCATTTATTTACAACCGCATATCGACTTTTTCTCCTCCGGAGCGTTCCATCGCAGATGAGCATGTGGCACGAGCAGCTTGGAAAATGTCTTGTCAAAACAGTGATATTTCATCTCAAAAGCATTTTAAAAGAGACACATGAATGAAGAAAAAAAAACGATGCCGCTGCTGAGTGGCACATGCCTCGATCTCACTCTAGTCAGCGGCTATATTTCTAAGAAAAGGATTTGGAGAAGAGAGAGAGTGGGTGTCGGAAGAAACGATAATTGAAGCCATGACTATGAGCCACATGAGAACAATGTAATACCTTTTAGGAATGTATTAATTTCTATGAAATGTTATGAATGTCTACATCAAAATATTTGGGACTATAAGCCCCTCTAAACCTTCTGATTTGATACTGTGCAGTGGTAAATATGCTTTTATTCAGACTACACAGGCAAGCAAATAAAAACTGAATCGTTCGGTAATAAATGTCACTATTTCTTAAGGAGCTTATGGCATTAATATTTTAGGATCTTATATTTCAGGCTGTGTATGTTTTGCGTTTGACATGAGCTGTTTTGGTGCGTTTCGGAAGACGGTTTTCAAATGACGGTTCCATTTGCTGCTACAGCTGTCGCTACAATGACAAGCACTTGGAGTGACATCTGGGCAAAATCCTCTCGCGCTCAAAAAAGCATCTCGTTTGTTCGGAGATTGCCATGATTGCACGCTCGCCTGTGATGATCTGCTCCGAGGCGAGATGGGAGCGAGGACGGTGGGGCAGATTTCGGGGGGCCTCAAGTTCTCCTCCCTCTGCTCCTCGGGCGAACAAGGTAAAAGATAACAAGGAGGGCTTGAGTGCATGAGCCCTCTGCAGCCATAGTTAGTATAAAGCTATCAGAATGTGTGAGATGTTGCTGCTGTCAGAGGCTTAAACAGTCAAAGGGATATTTTTAGAGAGCTTAAGCTAATAATCCAGAGCCCAGTCAGGAAGGGGGGAGTGATGGGGGAGTCTACAATTTCTTGCCAAGCCAAATGAAAGAGGAAATATACACTTCATGCAAAGGGCAGTTTTCAAAACTTTACACTTTGTTTTCTTTGACACTATAAGTGACAGGAGCCTGGCAGGCTCTGATTCAGTGGATCCATAGCATGCAGTTATACTGCCTGTGCGGTCACCCATGCCTCTTCTTCTTTTTTAACAAGGCTAATTCGCTGATGCTGCACAGTTTTTACGTAATAAATGTTAGAAATGCTGTGATCGCAATTTTTTCAGCTGATTCTGATTTCTGATTCCAATTTTCACCCTCCTCCCAGGTACCATAATTGACAGCAAACACAAACAACTTTTCTTCCCGCAAACTTTTTTAATGGTCACAGGACCTCTGCAAGCTCAAAATAGAGAGAGGAAGTTACCTGGCGGGCATATCCAAAGAGCATCTGAAAGTCTACCACAGTGCATCTGACAACATGTCTAGGTATCGCAGAGAAGCACATCATATTGTCTAAACATCTGGGGGGAAAACTGTTACTGAGCGGGATCCATAGACTAACACCCCCCTGCTTTGGGGATGTGGAAGTCGGCTGTTGGTGTGGAGTCACATTGTGTATTCTTTTCCGAGCAATATGTTTTCAAGGTTGTTCAGTAGTATTATTTTTTTTCCTCTTCACAGGGAGAGAACTTGCATGCAGAGGATCTCACAGCGCCTGACTATTGTGATGCTTGTTAATTGGATCAACACAGAACCATATAAATCAGAGAGATCAGCAGCAGGTTAATAACAATGAAATCCCTTTGCTGAATTGTTCCACGTTGCAAAGCTGAAAACTTACAGTACTTAAAAGTAGTGCTTAAAAGACTCAGAATCAATGGTCTTGATACGCCTCCCAAAATCTCCCCAGAGCTTCAGCTGACACCTCAAAAGAACATTAGCGAAAAAATTAGGCAAGACGCTGTTGCAAACCAAAGCAAGGATTTAGCTTTTCGTCCTCTAATATGTAACAAGTTGTTGAGCACATGTCAGAGTAGAAGTTGGTGCTGGAAAAAAAATCCAATTTCAGTGTTTCCCAGAGAATCCAAATCAAAGAGCAAAGCTCAGTGCTAAGGTTAATAAAAGTTGATAAGCTGAAACACGTAACTCTCCTCTGCCTTTCAGAAAATAGGCATTTGCTTGACCGTGTTAGGCTGATGCCGAGGCAGAAATTGAATTGTATTTGACATTGTGTGTGTGTTCACACGTGTGTTGATACTGAGAAGGGTGAAACCTGACGTTATTTACAACAGCACCCTTGTTTCCTCTCGCTCTCTTGTTACAAAGATGGCAGCCATGAACGATTGGGAGGGGGGGGAGGGTGATGATTGGAAAAAAGTATTCCTTCTTAATTGGCGCCATCGTCAAACCGTGCAACCAGCAGCAGAACAAATTGTCAGGACTGGACGAGTCGGCGGGGAAATGACAAACCACTTACTACACAAACCTTTTAAACCAAACTGAGCATGACTGGGTCATGGCAACTCAAATAATTCAGCCAATTATCACAACTTGCAAATATACATACATGTAACGATGGCATATGACATGTTTTTCTCTGGTCTGTGCATGCAAGACATCACTGAGGCACGTCAGGCAGCTTTTTATAAATGCCCAGTAAAAAAACAAAAAAAAAACAACATCTGGCTTTCAACTCAAGCGTTTCCAGCAAGATTACTACAGCATACATTACAGGCCAGTAGGCGGGGTGTAGAATGAATAACTAATCAAGGCAATGGCATCAGTGGGGATTGTGAGTGCCCTTGACATGGCCTCTGGGTAACTAACACGGATCCTTGTGTGCGTCAGGACGTCGACCCACAGCATGAGTCCAGGTACCGCCGAACAGGAAGCTCCCGCCTCCAAGATATGTGAGCCGATAACGTCCACAGGTGATTATTAATGTGATCATGCGAGCTGATAGCGCCTTCGCTCATGCTGGTTGGAGGAAAGGCAGCCGCCTGCTACTGTGCAGGACAGATTAAGAGGAATAAATCACCTGTACTGTGTCCTCCTCCGGCTCCCAGGAGAATGCAGCAATCCTGCTCAAGCATGACAGGCTACAAACATGAGGGTAAATACACACACACACACACCACAACAACAACGCACTCCAGAGAGGAAGGGGTTGCTTTTTACAGCCTCTGGGAATTTAGACAACTATTGATGGCATTTCACTTGAGTTTTTTTTATTGAGCTATTAAATGGAATGTTTAATTTCTACCTCACCGTTTTCTTAAAATCAAGTATGAGTTTACAGTTTGGAGTCTGTAAACCGGTTTCTTTGGTTACACACAGACATGTAGTGTGCACATTTTAGATGGAAAGTAGGACTTCCAGCTGCTCCCTAATGGATGACCCAGAATTTGACTTCTTACCTGCAACGCTCAAATAATCTTGTAGCAAAGTTGTGAAAAAGCACTCTGAAGGAACACCTGCTGAAAAAGTATCTTTAAAAGCTGTAACAGCAAAAAAACAGTATCAGTATGTTACTTTGTCCGCTATTCAGATGGTTTATTTTTGCCAGATCCTTCATACTGATCTTATACTGCTGGAAACATCTCAGATTACAAATATTGAAAGTAAATTAGTATATACCAACCATACCTACATATTATTCATACAGATTACAGTCATCTAGTCTAGATTCTCTATCCTATATTAGAGCAACGCAACAAACATCTACTTAATCTTTTTATTGATGAAATGTCCTTCTTGAATATTGTCTCGTATGATTTCCTTCTTTTGTTTGCTTATTTCGAGCGGATTTAGGCGTGATTCAAACAGCCTCTGTTTGTACAGAGCATTAACAATTTAATGAAGGCGATTGGCAAAATGAACACAGAAAGCACTGTCATCAACTTCACTGATATCTTTTGATTGAGCGATCAATTTTGCCTGCCCCTTTTTGACCACGTTACATCAGTAAATGAACCTGTTGTCGGTTAATTATTTTTCAATTATGCCAGTTTGAGGTGAAGTTAACCACAAAGCTGCAGTGATTTATGGGAGTGTGATGAAAGAGCTGGGCTGCATGTACTTTAAACTTTAATTTCCTTTCATTCACACACAGGGGATGTGTTGCGCCAAAATTGATGGCTCTAATTTTCTATTATTTAGCAATACGGGATTATTAGTGCTATATTATTCCTATTCATTAGACATTACTGCAAATTTGAAACAGCCCCTGGATAAGTGAATATAAAAAACAACTTCAACGGAGGAAAAAAAGCCCATACGATTTCCCCAAACGTTTTCCTTTGAAGGTATTTTGATCAGGCTTGTGCAAACCTGACAGCAAATGCGCGGTTGACCTCGGCTTTCATGTGACAAAATTTAATGGTGCCCTTGCCTGTCAGTCCATTACACACCTCGAGCAACAGCTTCTGTTCCAATCTATCTCAGCCTGACTACAAGAGCAGGAGAGAGGGGTCTCCTAGCCGGTCCACGGGGATGGCAGCACCACCTACAGCAGAGGTCCAAAGGTTAAACAATCGGAAACATGTGCAGTACATAAATATCCCTGCCGATAGCGATCTCGGAGTGGGAAAGCGGGGTTTGCATAAGGGGCTGAGAACAGAGGATGTAACCTCAGATAGAGCAGGAGGGAACAGGCAGGCTTTCATTCCGGCCCGGTGGGGCTAATGGAAGCGGTGGCGGCAGCGGCAGTGTGCTCGGGGAGTTAGTTATCAGGCTGATGGCCTTATCAGCACGAAGGACCTCTATCACACATCTCACCTCTGGGCTCTAACAAGGGGTCAGCACACAACGTCAAACTCGCACATAGCGGCGATCTCTCAAGGAAAGACACCAGACGAAGGGAAAAAGCGGTGCAGACGCATACAAGTGGACCCTGCAACCTCCAACCCACTCGTTTTGATTACTTTTACCATATAAACTGCCCAGTCGGAGCTTTTTGCGAAATAATAATCTCCGCTGGACAGATAAACCTCCTCTCTCTCCATTGCTTCAGTCTACATAGCAGTCAAAAGATAATTAAGTGAAAGCTATTACAGCGCCCCAAACTTCAAAGCAACCTACCTGAGTTAATCCGGTCTGCTAACACGGCCGAGAAGCCCTTTGTTCTCATGTCTTCATGTGTCTTTGGTTAGATCGGGATCTCCCACTGTTTGGTAATTACACTTTATTTTAGTCATAGATATGGAAGTTACTTAAGAGAAATTTTTGATTCAAACTCTTTAGGCCACATTTTCAGGGTTAATACCTCAATTTATCCAAAGCTCTACATATTTAGGCTCATTATGGTCAGTAGTTTAATTTATTGTAATGCCCTCAAGATATAAAGCTGCTTTTAGACAGCATATAAACATATTAACATCTAAGTGTCCATGAGTCACATGAGAGATTGGTGTGCCTGTGTTTCAGTTCTTTGTTCTTCTGTTTCTTATAAAATGGGAGGAAGAAGTGGATGTTGAGTTTTTCCAACCACTAATCCAATACTACATCGCAGGAGACAACACATTAATGCATTGTGGTAGTAAACAGAACCGCATCCATTCTTTTTTTTAACAATGCAATATCACTAAAATGTCTGAAAGCACCTTTAATCAATAATTCAGTTTCTTTGTAATATCTGCAGTTATTTTTTTAACAAGAAGAATATGTGGTGTCAGTAACTGTTATGTATCTATTTTTGCCACATTCATCGCGGTTGAAATGTGTTCTTTCTCACACTTACGGGTCCCACAGGTTAAAACCTCACTGTCTTTCAGTTTCAAGCAACTTAACCAGTAAAGTCAGCAGGCCTTTGTTTGGAGGCGCTGCAAACAAAGGCCAAGAAAGCAAAAAGCCCATTTTTCTGTGCTGAACTATTGAGAACAGTGACCATGACCTCCTGTGTATAATAAACATATGAGCATTTGGCCTGCTCTATTTACCTCTTAATGAGAAACAAAGATCTGCTCTGCAGGAACTTGGATGCTTCAGACAATGAAAAACCCAGGGAGGGGAAAAAAAGCTCTCGAAATAATTCAAGCCATGTGTATGCATAGGGGACACGAGGGCTTTGTTTGAATAAATTGGTCGTATGAGAGAGAAAAAAAAGATGATGTCCACTGAGTTATCTGTTGGTGTGCCATACGATGGCTATTTGCCAGATGAAATACTGCATGGAGGGCAGGAGCCCTTCAGCACAGCTGAATCATTTCACATGGATCCACATAGTTAACAAGTGATAGATGGTGCATGGGGAGCAAAACAAACACACGGCTGTTCAGGCAGGAAACACTTGGCATGATGCAATCTGAAAGGCCGACAACAAATGGGAAAAACAATCATTTCATTCGATTCAAGTAGAAGGACCGGGCAGATAAGCCAATAGTTTCCATTATCCGTGGCATGAGGCAAATGAATTGGGTGTTACGGGTGGGTAGATTATGCTTGTTGATTGCGCTTTTGTCATTTTATCATCCGGAACTCTGTAAACGTGAGGCGGACAGGGGAGTCCTCCAAACAACACTGGAAAACATGAGTGCATAGGCTGGGGAATACAGTCAGGAATAGACAAAGGCCGGTTCTGCTGGCAACTCCGTGTGGATAAGAGGATTGGAGAAGGAGGGAGAGCGACCGGCCAAACTGCAGGCAGCAGTGATTTGGGAGGAGGACGAGCCATGAGGATTGTAAGGGTATCTGGGAAGCCCGCTGGTGTTTAAACTTCTCCTCGCCTCTCCAGCAACAAGCTGGACGTCCTGCGTTCTCTCCGGCTGCGACAGAAATACACTGGCCTCAGCGCCATCAGAACATGGGCACTATTGATCTGCTCCCAATGCAATATCTCCTCTTACATCCATAATTATTCTCCTTCACAGGGCTCCAGTGTGCGCCCCGGCTGGCCGGCTGGCTGGCTTTCTGTCCTGCTCGCTGTTAAAGATGCTCTATGGTCTCACATTTCAGGTTGCACTGCCAAAGACAACCCCCCCCCCCCACCCCCCATCCTGACCCCCCCTTCCTCTTAACCCCGGCATTTTCAAATATTTCATGGTTCAATCCCAGGGTTGGGGAAGGCGGCTTCGGCACAGCACAATTACAGTGGTTAGCTGGACTCCTCTGGTGGAGCCACACTGGCTCCGAAAGTACCATGACTCGCAAAAGAGACCAAGCCAGGAAAAACAGAGGATTGCCGCAGCTCAATCATCGCCGGAGTAGTCTCTCTCTCTGCGTGCGCACACTCGAGTAGCAGCCGTAGCATCTTTTTTATTGACACTTCCTACGATTCCGAGCAGCTTCGAGCCCATTGTTCTGTCAGAGGTCTCGACAAATTTTTCATCCTTTAAAAGAGAGACTGATTAAGGGAGTCGTGCGCAGTACAACACTAAATCCACATGCAGATGCTTGTGTCAGCTTCGTTTGCGAATGTGGGCGAATAACCTCTGGATGGATATCACTGTGTTACTGATATGAGCGAGCTTGCTGACTTGTGCTAGTGTGTGGAGGTAAATACCACACAAAGACACTTGTTTCCTGCTGGCTGCACAGTCGATTAAATGAGTGCCACGTTCCCAGGTGGCACTGTGCTCATTCCAATACTTGCTTACGAGGCACGTACGCCAAAAAGCCCTCCTCAGGCTTCTCCGTTTTGGGCCCATAGATCAGGCTCATCCGACGGTTGCTCTGCTCTGCCCGAGTCCTCGCAACACGGAACGAACATAATTCACTAATGCAGATCTCTCAGGCTCAGCGGCTTAACATATGATTGTGTAAATTATCATGTGATAGCATAATTCTCAGAAGAAACCCAGAGATGATGTTAATGCTATTTCTTTTGATTGTATGTACAGGAAAAGGCTTATCATGCTGGGCATCCATCCGTTATTTCTAAAGACTTTTGCGGGAGAGAAATTTCAAATAACGATGATGTAATGGAGGCAAAAGAGGTAAGAAAGAATTGGAAAACTGAAGGACTGCTTTTGTTACCACAGAGGGAGGAATTCAACAAAACCTGCATAAAAACTCATCAGAATATGTGGGGTTCTGGGGAGGGGGGGGGGATTAAATAAATAAAGTCCTTCAAATTCAAGAGGAGTGAGTCACACTGGAGGATATAGATGGAGTTCATATCTTTCTACTTTTGGTCTTGACTTTTCATTTTTTTTTTATTGACTCTCCACCCATTGCCCCAAATGTCACACGTCAATACGCTTCGACAGTTCAGTGTGGTGATGTTTCCTCCTCATGTGGTGGTCGACACCTGTTGGATTGCCATGAAACTCTGTACAGATGTTCCTGATCCCCTAGCGACCCCTGTGATCCCCCTGACGTTATGTCTAGCGCCACCACGGCTTTCACATGTGAGGCTTTGAGTGACATGGCTCGACAACTGTTGGACGGACGCCATGAAATCTGATGCACATATTCCGAATATGTGATCATCGTCAGGATGCAGCACCCTCCCCCTTATTTTGTTGATGTCAAAACACCTGCGATGTTTGTGACATCCTCATTACAGCTATGTGTGCTTAACAAGCCAACATATGGTAAACTGCTTGTTATCAGCATGTTATCGCTGTCACTCCGAGCATATGAATATGCTGATGTTGGTGAATAGCAAGATGATAGGAAGAGCCACAAAGGCTTTTTTTTTATTTCCAGACTGGAAACCACTGATCTAATATTAAAAACTGAAACAAACACACTTGCAAACAAAATAAAACCATCAGCTTTTGAAATGAGCAAATCATCACGGCTAATGTGCGTTATGACTCATCATGCTCGCTGACTGTACGTCACACTGAAGGTCACTGTGCTGTGGCTCCGAACGGAAAGGCATGTGACTCATCACAGAAATAGCACATTCAATTAAAATTCAGTTGTCAAAGACACAAAGGAGAGCGGCAGCTAATACTTCATGTCTTTTCCTCCAATGACACATTGTGATTGTTCCGCCTCGCTGGCTTTAGAGATGGTTCTGTGTTCATCCTCCCAGTTGGCCTGTGGGGCCTTGTGAATAAACACATGGAGGTTAATGTCTCATGTTCTTCCCTGTTCTCTGCAGACAGCTTTGACAGGAGAAGAGAGAGAGAGGAGAGCCTAAAAGGAAAAGCTGTTCCTGTAATACGGTAATCTGGCTCTCACATCTCTTTGTTTTAGGCAGTGAGATGGGATAGTTTCCTGAAGCTACCGTTGAGAAGCACAACTCTGGTCCACTGTGGGTGAGCTGTCAAGGGGGGAAATTCTTTCTCCTATTCTCTTTGTGTGTGTGTGTCTGCGAGAGAGAGCACCCTTCATACCCTAAGGGGTCTTTAGTGAACTTGCCATCACCCACACATACTGACAGCAGAGAGCACGCACTCGCACAGTCCTGCACACGTCACGGAGGCGATAAACAGCCATGGGCCTCGCCACGGAGATAAGGCTTCCAAGCAGTCTATCAAACAAACAAAAGCAGATGACGAATCTGGAGAGATGTTAAGAAATGACGCCATACTGGCCGTGGATCTCTGCCGCCCGCCTTTTCTCCCCTCCATCCGCTTACAGACACACACACACACACGCATATACTTGTACACCCACTTCAGCCTGTCCTGGAAAAATCATTAGAGCCCCCACCACCACCATCACCACAACCACCAGCCCCCCCCAACACACACACACACTGGATACAGATGGAGAAAAATAGGGCTGAGAGCCAAAACGCCTGAGGGGCTTTTCATGACAATAACCTTCTGTAGAGCTGCTTGTATCCCTCCACCTAGATCACGGAGAGGTGCTGAGGGATGGATGGGAAAATAAGGGAGATAACCGTACAAAATATTAGGCAAGGAACATTCACACAAAGTACAGAGGAGGAAGAAATCCATGTCATTTTGCTCTCATGGCCCGGAGTGATGGCAGGCTAAATGCTCTTTTAAAACAGCTTGAACATTGAAATGATGATAGCTCCTTTCGCCTCGGCAAAGCACATTAATACATAGCCGAATGCCATTTCCACTTTTGTTAAATGGCTCACCTATTGAGTATTCAATTACAATGGCTGTCTCTCGTTTGGAAGACGAGGCTGGGACCCATATAAATAAGCTTCCCTCTGAGCGTGGAGCTGCATTGGACAGCAATGCAAGACGATGCCATTTAACATTATACCTCGCCGTGTACGGGGGTGGTATATAATGTTAAATGGCAGAGGAGCAAGTAGGTTATTGGCTATTGGCTGTGGGGCAAAATAAATAAAAAATAAAAACAAGCTGCTCATCTGTGGTCTCATTTCATGAAGGAAGCACATCTTTAAACCATTTGCACTAGATGAAAAAAAAAAAAAAAAGAGTGCAAGCCCATGACACAATCTTAAAATAAGACAGCAAAGAATCCAGGCTTTAAAAAAAAACATCAGTCAGGGTGATTAATTCAGTCTTGATAAATTGTTCCATTTGTCTATGATAGGTCTTAAATTCCACAATACAAATTCGACAGTAATGGTCCAACCCCCCCCCACCCCCCCCATTGTGTGGTTTATCTCTTGTGCTCAAATAGCAAAAGCAAATTGTGGCTAATTTTATCGGCAAATCCACTGGCATGCGGTTTTTCCAGCGGTAATGATTCCCTCATTCGGGCCTAATTAACTGCAGCCATTAAATAGAGGGAAATGCAATGCCCTGGGTTCCATGTCAGGTAGTCAAAGGACGACAGCACAGGAGGACTCAATTAAGCCTGTGCTGTTCCCAGGTTATCACACGACATGTCGGCCAATTAAGTGAAGTAGCGTCTGATGTCTGCGCGCCTCCACTGGCACCATCTCAGAGGCCCTGGCAACGCAGGAAGAGCGTCGCTAACCTCCACCAGCCAGCGAACAGACACTACACTATGCCCCAAAAAGGCAGTAATTACAGAAAGGATGGGAGACTGTTATATAAGTATGAGGCTGCTGATAGGTCAGGCGGGGCCTGCTGATGCCAGTTTTCAAGCGAGTACCAGCAGGATCGAGTTACAGCAGAATTATCCAGGGTAGATGCAGTCGGGGACGACATATTTCAACATCAGAAGCAGGGAAAAACAGGGGAACAAACAGAGGCGATTCACATTTTTCCAAGTCTGTGGTGCTGTGCTCCTGTTTTGGAATGTTCAATGATCAAGAAGAATCCCGGTCCGACTGAAATGAGCTCCGATTCGTGATGAATACTCCGTTTTCACCATGTAAACCTTGCCTAAAATGGTCGTTTGCAGCTCTCAGAAGTTCAGTTTTTTTTTTACAGCTCATATTTGTGCACAGCTCTGTATCATGACTCAGTGACTACGGGAGGAAGGGGGAGGGGGGGGCAAGCAGACACATTAGCCTTCCCTCACGGTACATTCTGTGAGGCTATAGGAGTCAGTCCGCATGATACTGGCTGTCACCGACTTGTTATGAAAGCATTGCGGGCTGAAGCCGATCCATCACTTTGGGGGGTGGAAGTTTGGGTGAGAGGAAGGCGAGGGGGGGCCTGGAGGGAAAGGAGGGAGGGTGGGAGGCGGAGCGTGGGCGAGGCAGCCCTGTTGCCTGTCACTCACCATGCACCACTGCATGACCGCCAACCTTGTCTGGCTTGTGCACAATGGGAGGTCTGGGGCTGGACTGTGTGAGCAGTCATTCCCCACTCCCTCCTCCCGGCAGCCGACAAGGGGGGAAGGCCAAGAGGAGTCAAAACACTCTGGACAGGCATTAGTCCTGTATAGACCCCGGAAGACCTCACCGCTTGAGGCTGGAGCGGTGAATATCTGCTCTGTTCCCCACCCAATCTCTTTATTTTGGCACTTTGAGTCGGGTTCCGATTCCAGAGAACAAGCCCCGACAGAGCCTCCAAAAGATAATCTCTCTCAACAAACATACATTGCAATTATCCTGAGTCATTAAACCGTAATGACTGGAGGTGTGAGCAAACTTCTTAAGCAAACAGCTACAGTGCCACCCAGCCGAAAATACATAACGCTTGCAAAATGTACGCCGTGGTTTAGGGAGACAGAATCGTTCCTCACAGCAATTAGGGAGCTGGAGAGGTGCATATGTAAAAGGGAGGTCTTATGTTGGAAACAGCTGAAGTCAGCAACTGCAATAAATCCCCAAATGCTGAGCAGTTCCTTCCAGGTCTGTCCTGGTCTGCGGACCCCATCACTAACCCAAAGACAGGGCTCATTGTGGAAGCTTTAGCGGTGGGGAGGCGAGTTCAGCTCAGCGATCACCCCCCCCTCCTCCCTCCCTCGTCCAAAGGTGCAGTTTGTCCACACGCTGCCGTCGACTTAAGCTCAGCTGGCCTGTTAGAGGATACTTCCCAGCAGCACCATGGTCTGTGACCACAGCTTGACCTCCAACACGCTACTGCACTTCCACAGAGTCACGCAAATGGGGGAAAAAAAATCTATAGATCAACCGGCGTGAAACGGTGACAGGATTGAGATGGATGATTATTGAGCTAATTCTTATTCATCTCTTTATAGGGCAGTGATGAGTGAGAAGTTAAATTGATATGGAGCGGAAAGAGAGAGATAGAGAGCAGTGAAAGCATTTAATATTGTTTTAAACAAGGTGAGAGGACGGCTTGTTCGACTGCAGAGAGCGCGGAGGACAAATCCCTCCTCTGTCCTTTGAATAATTTGTACTTGTAATTTGTTCTTTGTACTCCTCCAGCTGCATCTCTCTGTATTAAAAGACAATCTTTTTTTCTCTTTGGAAAACCCTCAAGTCCTCACCATAAGGACTGTGCAAAGATTAAACGACTCATGTTACAGTAGTGTCACATATACAGTAGGCGTGCAAGTTAGTGTGCAAGTTATTGAAAATCAAACAGCCTACAAGAATCTCGGAAAAATATAAGAAAGAGTTTCTTTCTGGGCTCATTCAAATGTGTACCAGGGAGAATTTAGTAGAAATTTGTTGGAGGAGGAGTAATAAAAAACCTTTCCAGTCAACAGCCATGCCAGCAGCTACACTGCAGAGTTGTGTATTGCGCGCTAAATGCTAACATGCTGACGCGTGGGAGGCATTGCAGATATTTGCTCGTAAACTGAAGTATTGGATGCATTTAAATCAAATTGAGAGGATGACAGATATTTCTGTCTGGGAAAGTGGTGGAAGGACCCAAACAATTGAGCAAACACTGCCATCCCCAGAGCCACGCTGCCACATGTGGCAAAAATCTTCATTATGTTTACTTTCATTATGCTGTAAAAATCTGTTTCTGAAAAAAAAAAAAAGAAAAGTTGTACGGATTGTTTTGTTGTGGGCGATGGAATTGAGGCAAAAACTGTATTCTGTTTACTCTTAAGAAGTTATGTGATATAACACCACCATGCTTGCTCATGGGGGAATTTTTGTGTCTCTGTAAATTTATAAAGAACACAGTCTAGACCTGCTCCGTATGAAAAGTGCCCTGAGATAAACTCTGTTATGATTCTGCACTATAAAAATACAACCGAATTGAATTGAGCATAAAGCACTTTATAAATGGCCAAACAGTTGCGCTATCACATCCCTATCTCCCTTTATCCCTCATGACTTGGTACATGGTGCTTCGCATTCCACTAAACTGCTGCCATTTTTAAAGGGCCCCCAAAAGGCACAAGACACACAAACACGACTGAGAATATACGTTTCTTTGGGGAGTTTGAGAACACACTCGTGCGTCAACATCTGAGCGATGCAGATCCGAGCCCGAGGAGGCGTGAACACTGGTCTTGTTTCACTTACCGTCTCATTGCCAAACAAGATGTCGACATAAGGCATGACCTTCATCAAGGGCTCTTTGAAGAACTGGCTGATGAAAGGTGCTGAGAGGTTCATGCAGAAGATTTTGTTGTTATCTGAAGCGTGCTTCGCCACCTTGAGGATCGACTCCGGGGACACAGTCAGGAAAAACCCCTGAAAACAAGACGGAAAGTATTTGCTTACATCATTTTTTTTTTTGACAGACTTGCACTGAACTAAAGAATGTAATCTGTATAGCAACACTGTAAGGGCAGCGTTATCCGTTTTGTGACAGCCCAACATGTGCCAGAGGGGACGAAACTGCAGTCTCCTATGGACTGAAACGCTTTAAACTGCTAATTTGTGGGTTTTGCATTCTGAAAAAAAAGGGCAGCGCTATAGCTCAAACTTCAGTCTCTCAAGCTTTCTTGGAGCACACACAATGTAACAAAGAGGAGGGAAAAAAAGGGAGCAAGAATAAATCCATCCAGGACAAACCCTGTGGCTGGACTCCAAGGCTCGTACTGGAGGAAGCAACGTGCACGTATCCGATGATAGGCTGAACAAAAGTCCCGTCTGGACTCTCCTTACTTGGAAACAAGAGAGGCAGGTCCACTCATTGTGTGAATGAATACAAATCAGGTAAGAAAACACCTTTGTGTTTCAGGTGGAAACCTGAAGCGAGACTCTCCTGCGAGCCACACAAAAACACTCCTCCTTTGATACTGATCTTTTTAACCTTGTTTTTCAGCAACAAGCTGCTCTGTAAAACCACTATGTCACAATAGAGGCAAAAGGGGGGGGGGAGGAAAGTTTCAGCTCACCGATACATTTAATCTGGCTGAAAAGCTTCTATTGTGGGCTGCAGCGCACATCTCATTAAACAGTATGATATTTGCAGCAATGGAGGAGCAATCTCCGTGAAAAAGAGAGAGCCAAGGTAGAACACCGTCTAATAGAGGGTGACCGAGTAGTCAATCAAATGAACAAGGTATTACAATGCAGACATGCTAAGCGAGCTTTATAGTGTCACTCACTCGCTCCCTGCACAGAAATTGTCATAGCTCTTCCGCTCCGCAGCGCTGCGTGTCCTGTGGCTTTCCTGGACCCCTCTTTATGTTGCGGCCCGGGGTCAGCGCCCGCGGTTGCCGTGTCACGGTACCATGTGTTGAAGACTAAAAGGCTGTCTTCAATGGCTGTGAGAGCACAAAGGGAACTCACTCTGGGCTAATGGCCCATCACTGACCCTGACATTTTTCTTTTGCAGTGTGCCAATGTGTCAGAGGAAGGGGAGATTGTTTTCTGACACAAATGGTCTTTTTT
>CAESWR010000368.1:141696-151887 GCA_903171835.1 Mullus surmuletus
AAAAAAAAAAAAAAGAAGAAAAGTGGAGAGTCGCCAGGGCTAGCATGGTTATTTTAACTCTGCCTCGCTGTCGTGGGCTCCCTGCCAAGCCATTAAAAGTCTCTGCGCTCTGCTTCAGTGACACAGCTAAAAGAATAGAGAGCAAGCGAGAGGAGAGCTGTAAATGATCAACACGATAATGAGCTGATTATCAGTCAAAGGCATGGATAAGCTCTCTCTCCAGTAATTTCCTTTCAGATCAGTCACCCACATTCTCCTCTCTGCAATCAACACTCAAAGGGGCGGCGTAGCATGTAACCCGATGGGAATCCGGCCCATGTCAGCTTCAAAAAACCAGATCCTCAGCGCCTGGTTCGTCCCTTGCTGACACATCAGGATCCTGGTGAATCACTCCACAAGTCTTTCTTTTTTTTGTAATAGCTATTTCACAGTTAGCCTGGAGCTTTAAGCTCTGGCTGCGACACAATACAAAATCTGATACTAATGATGCTCAAATGCACTGTGCAATCTGCAAGTACTTGACCCTCCTTTTCCGCTGTTCGGGGACCACATCGTTAGATTTGAAATGTGAGTTTAAAAAAAAGAGACAGGTCATCCAAACTGTGGGGAAAAGTGTTTCAACCAAGAAATCAGTGTAATAACATGATCTCATGCTGTACAAGAGAGGTATGATGAAGATGTCCAACTAGTAAATCCATCGTAATATCTTTCACAATCAATCATCTCTGCCTAAATCCAAGAACCGCGCTCCCACCCCCAACCCCCACCCTTTCGTATTGGATATCCCACTGCTTCATTTATGCTCGCCGTGTGAATGGAAATGAATACATCTATTTCAAGTCGTGTAAGGGCCACATCCAGTACGGATGTCAAGCTGCGCATCCACTAGATGGCAGCTTATTTTTTGTCGACGACGACAATAAATGACAGGACACTGAACAAAGTTATTATAACTATTAAGTTTAATAGTTGT
Source organism: Mullus surmuletus (assembly GCA_903171835.1). Lineage (NCBI taxonomy): Eukaryota > Metazoa > Chordata > Actinopteri > Syngnathiformes > Mullidae > Mullus > Mullus surmuletus. The sequence goes on from CAESWR010000368.1 coordinate 142,670, forward strand.
AGTTTAACTATGCAACTTTTTTTTCCCCACAGAACTTATTTTTTACTTTGAATTTTTCCTGAGATCAATATGAAAGTAAAAAATGGGGTTGGATTTGACATTTTGACATGCTGGTTCCTCAGACATGCTGGGTTAATATATGTATATAATAGTTTTGACTTGACTTGACTATTTTTAAAAGATTTGTTTGACTTTTTTGTGTTACTTGCACAATTGCAGCCCGTAGTTAAAAGTTTCATATTATTATCATTATTATTATCATAACAGATATATTAGTGCCATGATAGGACCCAACATATTCCATATTTAGAAAGTATCCATGTATCCATCTTTCTATAAGAATTTGTGTACTGGCCAAAATATGTAGAAATGGAGCTTTATTATATTTCAGGACAATCAATCTCTCTTTGCACAGCAGCAGGTGTGGTTTGGAATGGAGTGGTTACCAGTGCAGAGGATGCATTACCTACTGCTTTGCCAGGGGTGGCAACTTACTTCAACTCCAATCTCCCTCCGCACCTTTCAGACTTAGTCATTTCAAAAGCTGAAACAGACAGACTGAAAAAAGGCAACCTGAGCCAGAGAAAATCTCTCTCCAACATCCTGACTGAAAGTGTATTAGTGGCTGATAAACAGATGAATTAGAGTCAGAATTAACCGTGTAAATGAAAACATAGCGGGATGAGTCACACAACGGCAGGAGCTGCATTCTGTCTTAATGATGGCATTTCTTGTTCTTCTTGTGGGAGAGAAAAGGCTTCAAGGATGAGGACTCAGCTAGTATCTCAGCCAGACTTTTTTTTTGCAGGACTACTTTGAAAGTGTTTTTGTGTGTGGGTTTTTCTTAATCTTTAGAAGGTTATTTCGCAGCAGCTACTGACAACGGGAGCGCTGTCTTCCAATCAGGATTTCTCGATGCAGGAACGCGTCACAGTGAACTGTTTGAGGAAGTCCATGTGCCGCATTCATCAGGTGAGCAGTTATCCGGCAACTCACCCCCTCTGTTAAACAAAAAGGGCATGCGAGATAAAGTTCATGTACACGCCTCTTCTCTTTTCTTTGTTTGTTGGGGATTTCTAGTAGAGGCATGTAAGAGGAAATGCAGGTGTTTTGTTCACAATGCCAAAAAACAAAAAGGCAGGTGTATCTCCACTATAGTAACAAACAACTGGTTTTCCCACAGGGGGAGTGATGTTAGACAACACAAAAACCACAGTGGCTCATAAGTCCACACGCACACACACGTGTCACGGGGCGGCGGGCGGAGGAAATGACAGCTCCCAGGAACGGCCTCCCTACGATAAGCATCAAACTCGGGCCGACACACCATAGGTTCTGATGTTAAACACGACAAGAATGTCCCCGACAGTATCTCTCAGTACCCTCTTCAGAGAGCTATCAAAGGGCAAGTTCAGTGAGCACACAAAATAAGCCCCTACACACACCTCTCCCTCCACACACACCTCATAACACATCTCACTGCAGCATCTTCGCACTGCATAGGAAACAGGGATGTGTCGCTGTCTCCAGGCGGCAAGTTTATCTAAAAAGGAAACACCTGATTTTTTTTTCTCCACCCCCCCCACACACTCTTTTTTTCTCCCTTATTAAACAACACACAACCTTGATTTTCTTTCTGTTGCCCAGGAGGGGTGAATTATTTACAGGGTAAACAAGGCGATGTTGTTTCAGTCAGTCAGAGCCAAACTCCCCTATCGCAGCTACAGAGAGGCAGACGGCTTTACCTGGCAGGCATGAGGGGCTCAGATATGCGGGAGCGCCTTCGCACCGGCGGGGCCGCCCCGCTATCTGATGGGTGTAGGGAGGGTGGGTTACACAGAGGGGGGAAAAAAAAAATGTCTCAACGGCAGTTTCATGGGCTGGGACTCCCAGACTGCGCGCCACGCCATGTTTATCTGCAGAGACAATGGCGGCCGTGGCTGTTTTGGGGCGGTGGGCGTGATATTAAGCGATCGCAAAGTGGCATTTGTGTTTGCGGGAGGTTGTTGGCGTACAAGGTTCAGACGCAGAGATGATGTGGGATCTTAGCTGCCGAAGCCCCTAATCCTATCTGTGTTTGCTGCAGCTCCTGGTGGGGGGGGTGGGGGTTGGGGGGGTGTAGCTGTGCTCGGCCCTTGCGCAGGTGAATCAGTTCCGCCACAACTCTCCCAGTAGCAGTACGGTGGAATCCGACTGTGCTTTGATCTTGTGGAGGTGACAGCACGGGTGATCCGTGTTTTGCTGGAGAATTTCTTTTTTGGGGGGGGTGGGGAGGCGGCAGACATGACAAATGACAGTCAAGGGCTTAGAACAGGTCAGGCCTGGCTAAATTCATTGTGGCAGCGCGGAAAATTCATTTCAAAACATTAGCTGCTGAGAGGAAGTGGGCTCTAATGGGCGTTATGATGTGCAGCGTATTTTGCCACCAATGCAATGATGATCAACAGATGATCAAGATCACTCAACTGGAAAAAGATCCAGACACCCTAAGCCCCTCGTGCATGGATCACCAACGCATTTCCACATACCGTAAGCAGCCTAATACGTGAACAAATTTGGTGATTGGTGCTGCCGCGTGATTTTAGCCAGGTGCTCGCGTTTGAGGACTGACAGACGTTTCACTTTTGTCAGAAAACAAGCAGCTGCATTTCCCCCCGCTTGTCCTTTGACCCCCGTCTGCACATTTGCTGCAAACTGACTCCCATTTAACACGCCGCTTTACTCCGATGGGGGGGCTGCTAAGGCCGGGTGGTGTTAGGGGGGGCACAGTGGATGGATGTGATTTGGCCCCAGGCGCAGATCGAAAAACAACATTCCTAATGTCTTTTTACGCGCTGTATCAAGATACCCGCTTATCATATTACTCATTCCGTTGTGTCCTCTGCAGACAAAGAGGTTTGTCTTTGTGCTACCAGATTGAAATATCAGCGATGACCGTCTCCGCTTACTAAGCTCTGCGGTGTAAAGGCAGTTTGTGTGGCGATTCGGAGGCCGGCTGGCTGCACAGGTAAGCAGAAAATAGCTTTTAGCTGCGGCCTGACCTTGAAAAGGATGCCATTCAATCAGCGAGCTCTCTGCAGTAAAGGACCTATCATTGCACTAATAGACTGAATCTTCCTCTCTGCCCGGATCATGGACAATGCATGGATGACTTCCCCCTGCTTGGCAAGTTAAAGGGGCAATTTATTCAATAAATTAAACAGGGAAAATAAGCCATGATGAAAGAAATACTGCTGTTGCTGTTGGGTGGGTATGGATTGAACTTGTGTAACAGCCTGCACACCTAATCTAATTTTCTGTTTATAGACATAACAGAATTGGATGACGGCAATTGACAAAACAGTTAAAATGCAAGACTGAACAGACTGTGCTCGTGTTCTCGTTGCCAAGAAGGAACATCAGAGGTGGAGAGAGTGTGTGGCGCGCTCTTATCTCCCACCATCCTCCAGCTGGAAGCAGAAAGAGTCAACGTAATAAGGAGAAGATTTAAGAACAGTTGCGCTTTGAACTTTGAGGGTTTTTTTTTTTACTGTGCGATCAAATTCCACCTTATCAACTGGCAGTTTAAACACGTTATTTTTTTGACGGCTTACAGAGGGCAGGGGGGGGCGAGCTGGAACCATCATAACTACTGGCTGCTTCAATGCATCGTGACAAACAACAGCAAGGGGAAAAAAAACCAACAACTTTGGATTTATTGCTCTGATAACCTTCCAGATTCCTTCGACTGGTGCTGCACGCCAGACAAGTCCGACAGAGTTATGCATCATTAATCCCCGTGAACACTGCCAGTGATAAATAACGCTCTGCATCCCTATGAAAAATAAGGCATTTACTACCAAACCATAAAGAATGGTATTCGTATCATCACTTCAAGCAGATAATAATGTGAAGATATGATGTTTCAAGGGTTCAAAAGCACATTTGCGCTGACAGTGAGCGGCACTTTTTTCTTCGTTCTCCTCGACGTGCCGCAAGAAAAGCGATCTCCCAATGAATAACCGCACTTGAGCGAAAGCAAATCACAAATTTTTATATCCGTGCCATAGTGCTTGAAATACTAAGCAGGCATTGAAGCTATCAAACGCCATTTAGTGCATAATAAACCAAGGTAAATAATGACACAGCTCCGTATTTACAATCATGAATATCACGGTAGCAAATAGAAAGCAATCAGGTGGTGTAACACAAATAAAAGTCTGTCTGGTAACCTGTTGCTCAACCGTTCCCACAAAGAGCTGCTTATTTCACTCAACTGATAATTTCTCAAGGCTCAGACTTGAATCCACTCCAATAAACATAGTAATATTATATCCACTACAGGTGTAAATTCTTGGTGTTTTTTTTTTTTCAGCGGTGCAAACTGGAGGGAACTCCGTTTCATACAGAGATGTTTCCAGCACCAGATGATGTGGGGGCTCTCTCCTGCAAGAGCCAAGACGAAGATCACTTACTTTCCTTTTGAGAGTTGAAACATAAATTCAAACCCTGCTATAAATCAAATATAGATTTTCAGCTCTGCTCGCCTCCCTGGGAACGGCTGCAATAACAATGTCATTCGACTCTGCCTGGATACCATTAATGCGCTGGATTCCGTCCATGCTAATGATTCGGTCCCGTATCCCGTGCATTTTTTACAAACCCAAAGAGAGGGTGGAGTGAGGGGGGTATTAGTGACCTATTTAACGCTTTGCATGTTAAGAGAAGAAACTAAGGTCTGTGGCAGATGCTCTTTACATATAGCGTATTTCCAAACTCCTCTCAAAACGGCTCCTTGGTGCCAGATATAACACCCTGCGTGCCAATAATGTTAATATGCCGAAACTCTGCGGCTGCGACTTTCACATTTCGAGACAGCTCGGTTCCTGAGCCAGAAGAGAAGACAATACACCCCAGTTAAATCTAACTTGAGTGAAAAATGTGATTTCTATTTAGATATTGTTCTCTGTGCCAACAAGGCTTTCCCTCTGCCAAAAAAGTGAATTTGATCTAATTCTCTCTATTTTCTCCTCAAAATCAGCCTCATAATAATCTTGAACAACTGTGCAAAGGCCAAGACTGATTCACCTACCCCCCCCCACCCGCCCTCCCCGTTTATTTACTGGTTCCGAGACATATCACTGTCTAAGCCGTTTTCATAACTCAAATATATACAGTCTCGTATAATACACTTCATATATTTGTTCCACGCAGTGTTAACAGACTTTAATTCCAGTGAAAGCGGTATGGGGCCAACTCTGGTTACAGAGGCTGTTTAGAGAGAGAAATTCTGGGTGAATCACGCTTATTTTTTAAGCAAAAAGCAAACCAATTTCAGCACAGCACCTGCACCCTTCTGCCCTGTTGGCTTTGGCGAAGCGGATTCAATGAGTTTGCAGCCAACACTACAGGGCTGCGCGCCTGCAAGAATCTGTACTGACAGACGGCTTTTAGTGAAGAACCAAGGTCACCGCCACAATAACACACAGAGGAGCTGCACACACAGCCAGGGGGGAGGTGTTGTGTCTCTCACACCCTTGAAATACAAACCGATGGGCGCGGAAGGATACAGAGTTCAATAAACTTAACTTCACTCTGGAACCGCCGCAAAGAGCCTTAATAAGCAAGAGAATAATCACGGTGGCCTGGATGAATTTCAGTGAAATGGCTCTTTATGTCGTACTATCTCCAATCGAGGTAAAACAAAGGTGACCGAGCCTATGACCCACTGATGTAAGTGCTTAGGTTTGCAGTAAATGCAGACTGAAAGGGCGGGGTTTTGGCAGAAACATTCATGGGAACCCCCAACCCCCCCCTCCGCCGTATTAAGTTACCTCAAGTGCAAACTGGGCATTTCCTCGCGCTGAAACGAGGCCAATTATTGCCCCAATACTTTATGAAAGCATAGCATTAAACTGCAGTTGCGGTTACTATACTATCAGATGTTTAGAAATCAACTAGGTGTTTAAGCAAAACCAGTTGTGTGTACGGCGGCGGTCACGGCCGTGCTGGGTGAAGACATGCAGCCTCAAGCCAGACGCTCTTGCCTCTTCCTGGGGGGAAAATGTATTTCTCATGCAGGCGTCTTCAGAGAGCAACAAAGCAGGCTTGCAAAGACAGAAAAGCGTACAAATAGATGTATTGAAGCTCATAACGCTAACGATGGCAAACAATAGCACCACCTATCCTGAACATTGCAGGTGAATCCATCACTACAAATTTGCATAAAACGCACGTAATGTTACAAATGTTACTTTAATGAGTAGTATTCCTGCCAGGTCAGTGTTGGATTCCTGTTGCATTTGTTGAAAAGTTTGGTCATAAACCAGAAAACAAGGAATTGGTACCTGGTTGTAGAAAACATTAGTCTTGTAGTGTCAATTAATGAAAAGTACAACTTTAACAGTGTGAAATATGTATATAGTTTTGAAAAAAGGTCAAACCCACCAGCAGACAGACGCCGCATCTTTGAACAAACACCAGTGAAATGGGAGCAAATAATGCATTTGTTCCGTCTTTCTTTCAATGCCGGATGAATATACATTTGCCGCTTTAGTCACCAGTGTGTTTCATAAGCGTTCATCATAATTAAATAATATGTCACTCAATTCAATTCCTCAGTGGTGTGCTTTTAATAGCTTTTGAACAATGGAGCTCCACGGCGCAGAGGGATTTGTGGAAAATAAGAAAATACCAGACTTTCCCTCCGTTAACAATGCAAGACGGCGTGTTCCTGCTATTTTCTCACCAGCTGCACACCACGGATGACATGAGCGTCAATCCAGGGTTTATTTTAAAGTTGAAATAGGCACAGATTTCTATTAGAAGTGATATTAATAATCATGATATTTGGTGTGTGAGTGGTGAGCTCTGTTTTTTTCCATACTTTCTCCTTACGTACATCTTCAATGCACGCCGCGTGATAGTGTCAATGCTTCTCTATTATTAAATGAGCAGTGACAACAGTTGATATGATACGTAAAGCCCCGCAGATGTTCGGTTTTCCCATAGCAAGCACGCATACATGCAAGGAGAAGACTATTTTATAATTGTTAATGATGGGAAAGCCCCGGCAGGCTTCTTTAAAAAAAGGTTGTCAGAGAAATCGCTAACAGCTGCCAGCGGCAGGAATTCAGAAATGCCAAACCAGCACTTTGTGATTGGCACAAGGAAGTTACACCCACTTTGTAATAATATGTTTCTCTTTGGTGAGATGCCAAATGGGTCGCTGCCAATGTAGACATGACAGACTGATCAGATCATTCTGTACAAAAACATCAGGACAAGGAAAACTATTACTGGTTCACGGTCAGGTCACCATCAACCTCATAAATACAGATTAGATAGAACTTTTAGTACAAATCTAATAATGGTGGCTTCACGCAATTAGTAATTTATTATTAATAAGCCTTAATTATCTTGTCGTTATATTTTATACACATGTAAACTTTTTTTTTTTTTTTTGTAGTGGAGAAACCTTGACTACTGAACGAGTATGATGTCAAATAACTAAAAGCTGATTTTTGCTGCGGTTCATTCACACAATACTGCGCAGCTCTGGAAAGGATTATGTTCTGGGGAAACAAAGTCAAGCAAACAAAAGGACCAAAAGTCTTTCGGAGGAAATTAACTCGCCGTGGTCGTTTATCTTCCCTGACTCCGACGCACCTGCTGGGGTCCTTCTGTAATAACTTCTGCACTGCAGGTGTACTCTGGGCATTTACCACCAGACCCATTTACCACAAATACACACGCCACTGTATGTTATTCTGACCGAGCAACTCCGATTCTCCGGGTCTCGTCACCCCTACCTCCTTCCCGGCCGCAGCCGTGATGACACATTTACTTTCCATAAATCAATTTGTGAAACTCAGCAATTACCCCGATGCCGCGGCCAGTCAAAGGAAATCTATAAGTCAGAGGTCTTGAAGATGCTCAATTGTCAACCCCTGTCGCTTCCTGTCCGCCCGACTCCAAACCTCGTGACGGACCACGGCGGCTGAGATAACGCAGGTCAATAACAACAGTTCGACGGCACACAGGGGTGAAAAGGAAGACGAGCAAAACAGGAAAACGGGGGAAATATGCTCGCACGTTACACAATCCTGAAGAATGCACGCATTTAAAGAAAAATCTCAAACCATGTATAGTATGAGGACTGAAAAAAAGATTATATCCACCAACTGCGTGGAGGGCACAACACTGGTCGGATTATAAAACAACTGCAGCCAACTTCGAAGCTACAGCCGCCCACCCACAGAAATAACTGTCTTGAAGACTCATAATATATGTGCAGTCTGACAGCCTCTTTGATTAACAACAGACTAAAGAAAAAAAAAATCTGCTGCCAAAATCTGAGGATTGCAAAACTCACTTTCCCACATAAACTCTGTTTTGAAGCACGCGAAAAAATGACGAGCTGTCACACACCAATGCTACACACATACCGATGCTAATGGGAGCCAGGACGTGTGCGTAGCATCGGAACTTTCATTGTTTTGTTGTTTAGCTGTTGTCTTCATCCCTCGTACGGGAGCGTCTCTGGATGAGCCACTATTAGTTTGTTTGTGCTCCTTTCCATGTCTTTGTGCATTTTCTACATTATAATTTGTTCTTGTCACTGGATTTTTAAAGTCACATGATCCCTGACTGGTATGTACACTATATAACCTATTCAGTGTCACTTTACTTCTTATTGGAAGTAGACTAGACTACTTAATTATTGAAGACTTCTATCATTCTGGCTGGTTGAAAAATAGATGGAATCTGTGGTTTACTAAAAGAAAAAGAAAATATTTGCAGTAATACACCAACTGAAGTCTGTAAGATCTGCTGTGCGATATTACTGTCAACCCAGCTCCTTGAGCGGAGCAGAGTTTAATTTCTTTACACGTTTACCTTTTGCTTCGTCCCCACCTGCTCCTCCCCTCTAATATTTCCCTCCTATCCTCCCTCCCAGGGGACAAAGCAGACAGACAGCTCTAATAAACGGTGGCATGAAGCCGCGCAGAGACGGCGTGTGCGGAGGCAACCGATGTGATCAATTATCGAGTGGCCGATTCCCTTTAATTAGGGGGTTTAAGTATTGAGTTAGCTTGGGTGGGAAGCTGAGAAGCAGCATGTAAACCAACCTCATTACACTGCAGTGATTCACCTCCCAGGAGCTGTGATCCACGCAGTGTTTACACCATACATTTGTTTCTGTGGTAACATATCGAGTGGAGGAATGGCTCTGTGAC
>CAESWR010000368.1:159635-169669 GCA_903171835.1 Mullus surmuletus
GCATGCTTTTTCCGGCACAGCTGCGCTTAAGATCTACACGGCCTGCAAGCCCACTCAAGGCGATCAAAAATGCAAAAAGCTCTTAGGAAAGATCCCAAATGCACGGGAATCAAATGTCTCATAAGCCAGACTCAGACAATGAAGGTTTGTCTTAGGCGTCGTCATCAGGTGTGAGCAGGACGCGGATGAAAACAGCCAGCGATGGTAAAAAAAAAAATAAAAAAAACAGGTCCCTTTTTTTCCAGCAAATGAGCACATCCTCCCAATAGTTGGGGCGCATAGTTTGAACACAAAAGCCCCTCTCATTCTCCTTCACTGTCCCTTTTCCCTCTAAGTGGTACCAGGCGCAGGAATTTCTTCATTTAAGCCCATTCAAAAAGGAGGTTCTTTATTTATTTAACAAAACGAGCTGTAAAAGCCAAACATTAGGTCATGGAATTTTTTCACCCCAAGAAATAAGTCAGTGCCTTCAATGAGACATCAATCCCCGGGTTTTAAGTATCCGCCTGCAAAATACGACCTGATGAGGAGACTTTTTCGAAGTCAAGTAGTGCTGTGGGATTTTTTTTTTTCTGTTTTTTAAATAGAGCGTTCAACAGTGTGTAGCACATGCGTTTCCAATTAAGAGCTCGGAGCCAACATGCAAGTCTGGGCCCCACTCACCCCCCCCTCCCACAATTGACCAGGTCTGAGGAAATGTTAAACAGGCATCATAACCATAACAAAGATGGCAGATTTTTCAAAAAGGCCCGACTTTCTAAACAGTAATTAAAGACATCGACGGCGAATTGATGACTTCAAACATCGCACAAAATCTAAATAAAAGGAAGGCGCTTCATCATAAGGCTGATGTGTTCTCGGGAGGGGCGCTTGGAGGGAGAGATTTGTCGCTCTGCCGAGTTGGGCTCGTCCGCTTACAGTGCAAAGAAATAAAACGTGTCAATGACGTTGATTTGTTAAGATCATAATGAGAATGCACGATTTGCAGCAGGCACTCGGGGTAGGATCTACTTCCCTGGCAGCGGCAATAACTCCCTATGAGCCTGTCTCTGCTCAGACTTCAATCTCTGGGCCCTAAGGAGCTGTTGGAGGACTTTGATGTTCTGTCTAAATGAATTGACTGTGCTTCTTGATACAGCCCTCCAGTCAACTGGCTCCCCCCACCCATTCTGTCACCTGTGATAAACACCATGTGTGCTTGGCGCTACCAAATTCTGGATCTCATGCTAAAAAAAGGCCAGGTTTTTTTTCTTCCCCACTTAAACTTGCTACATGACTTTAGAAAAAAAAAAAATCTTGAAATGATTGTTGTTTACCACCTCAGCCCTTCTGAGCGGGAGCCCTTTGATGTGTGAAGCTGTATGTGAGCGAGCAAACGCCAGGCTGGTTTTTGTTACCTTACGGCCCTGCAACATCCAGTAGGTGAGCCTTCATGTCAGATGCCCCTTCAGGGCATGGTGTTTGTTAGAGCCTGGGCAAAGGTAACAACCTCCAGCCCACTTCTATCGTTGCCCCCCCCCCCTACACACACACACACCCTCTCCTCTCCTTAAGAATCAGAGCCAGGGATCTCTGCATACATGCTTGCAACTTCACTGGCTTGATCCAAACAAGATCTAAGGCTTATTGAGGAGCACTGGCGCGCAGCTAAGGAAGTATAAATGTGTTGATATGCCTACCGTGGGACTCAGTCACTCTGTGGGCTTTGAATATGGATAAGCAGCGACTGAAGCCAAAGCACATGGAACATACACACCCCCCCAAAAAAACCTGCTAAAGATAGCACGACCAATTGACTAGAAAACACTGCGATGGGCAATTTCAATCAAAGAGTGAGGCAGAGACGGTGGTTAGAGGAAAACTATCCATCTAAGCTTCAGCTTGGTCAATTCTCATTTGACTAAATCCAATTACCATCGATTCTGCATCTCCTTAAAGCCGAGGTTGAGCTTTTCCTTGATAGTGCAGAAATCTTAACTTGGATGAAGAGGCAGTATTTAACCTATTACAGCCGCTGGTGAAGCGGTTGGGGTTTTGGAGGAAAGTACGAGTTCTACTGGCGGCGGGAAAAAAAAGGCATTGATCCTCCCACACCCTGGGTTTTCCCAGCATGTGCAGCGATTCCTGTGCAAAGCTTCTGAACACCTCTCTCCCTCTTTCCCTCTCTTGCTCGCTCTCCTCCAGCGGCGATGGTGCTCCTGAGCAAACCTGACCTGGATCGAGCATCTCATTTAGTCGCTGGGCCCTTTGATGTGGATTCAGTGCTGCAGTGCATATCATTCGTGTTTGAAGGTTCAGCTTCTACAATACAGCGGGGTTTGAAGTTTCACATATTGCAGGTGCTACAATGTGATAATCTGGGAGCCAGTTATGCATTATACATTTTTCATAAAAGAACACCATCACCTGAAAGTGAAATGTGGAAAAAGTCAGTGCTTCAAGGTATATATTGACAGAAACTGTTTTGGAGACTTCTGGGTGTGGGACGAAAACACTCTTGTTATCTGGAGTATTTCAGAATCAGCCCTACATCTCTTCTCGAAAGGGGGTAAATATCCAAATAAAGTGAGTAGAATAACATTTGACGAGGGTCCGCCATGCCATTATGAGACCAATTTAGCTGACTGAACGCTTCTCACGGGCTGCGGGGAGCGTGACGACTCTTTCTCCAGCAGGGACCAGCAATAGAAATCTCCCTCTTCATCTGATTTCACATAGGAGTGGATACAGACCTTGAGGCAGTTCCTTTGGTGTCTTCTTTAATAAAACATGAAAAATCCTTGTACATCAATGTGCTAACCAAGGCAGACAGACTAAATCTATGCATTTAACTAATTTAACGACAGAAAATCTCTACAGAAAAAAATGCAATCATGATTTTTTTTTTTAAGGGTTGTAATTAACTGGGCTCGCAAAAGTGAGTTTTTAAAATCCATTGAGCTACGCTGTTTGCCATTTTAGAGCAGCCTGAGTTGTTGCTCAAAGAATAAAATAAAGTTGGCGATTTAAATCTGCGAGTGACTGAGGTTTATGCAAACGCCTCTCATCTCAATAATTAAAGAGTGTTTGTAAGAAGGTGCAGGAGCTCTAAGTCTTTTTTTTTTTAAAGGATGTTTACTGGTGGCAGCCTGAGGGCCTGTCTGCTTTCTTGTTCTTCTCTCTCTCGCTATCTATCATGTCCTGAATACACACACACACACACCAATATGAACTCTCTACACTGTGACACAAACAAGCAAGAAAAAGAAACACACATACACAAACACAAAAAGAGAGTCTACGCTTCCACAAACACCAGCCTCTCAATTAGCCTCTGCGCTCATTTCTCCTTGGAAGAGAATTATTTTTCAGCTGGATGCTTTCTCTTTGTTTATTGTGAGCGAACCAAAGCCTTATCAGCTGCTAATCACTGCATGTCAAATTCAGAGACTTAGTGCAGTCAGTTTAAGAAGGGAGGGAATAAAAAAAAAAAAAAAAAGATTCAGTGAATAAGCTTCTCAAATTCAGATTGCCATTTCAGATTTGGACAATCAACAATTTTCTTTTAGATGCTCAAATCTGACTTCCAGCCAGGGAGAAGATCAGTGTTTGTTTGATATAATTTGTTGCGACATATTAATTGCATCTACTTGTAATTCTTTCTAATTGATGTTTGATGTGTCTCAGGAAATTAGGCCAACTAGATAATACGGCAAATATTGTGAATCATCCCTGCCTTAATCTTACCCTGGCAGATCTGAAACTGTGATGTGTCAATGTGCTCTGCAGGTACGCTCTGCATTCCCAGGGCTACCAGTCTGACAAATCTGAGGTTACAACCCACTGTATGATCACAACGCACTCTGGCACACTGCAGGCACACAGAGAGGACTAACCTGGGCAATTTTCACCGAGTTCTGGGTAGAACCACCAGCGTGGTATTCAACTTTGTTCCTCTTGACGATTTCTGCAAACCTGAAAGAAAGCAGAACAGGGTTTTTTTCTTTCTCCTTTAAAAAAAAGAAAAAAAACATTCAAGGTTGATCTAAGAATGCCTTTGACTAAACCTTCAGCTGCAGTCACATGTAACATTTCAAGAGTGGGAGTTGAGAGAAAATATATAAGTGTAAAGTCCTTTTGTAGGGAAGCTGAACAGCAGCCGTGAAAACAAAATGTGAAGAAGTCAGCATAGTCGGTCTCCAGAAGCAAGTTCCTGACCCTTTTTTAAACACTGAGGTCATCTACGCTACACACTAAGTGAACCAAGTGAACTTGAGTGAATCTCAACAAAAATCGGAGGAAGACTTTGATGACATTCTAACATGATATTGACGCTGAAGCCTATGCATCCGATGCCAAGTGCGAGTAAACATGCCTCCATGACATTGTACATTTATTTATCATGCCTATGTGCCACCATACCAAAGCTAGCATGTCAAATGCATGACAGCACGCTAACATGCCTTTAGCATGACAACACGCGAACATGACGACATTTCCTATGTCAACTGAATACTTGTGTGGTAAAATGTCAAACATACATAGCCCTGCACTAATTCCTATTTTCAATGCATCACAAGACTGCATGCATTGTGAAAGGTCACAAAAGGTCACCGCGAGACACCAAGCTGGTCACCGGAAAAGATCACTGAAAATGTACATTTCTGTAAAACCAGGGATATGTATGATGTCAATGTTTCTGCACCAAGAAAGGTATCGCACAATGTGTATTTTAATCCAAGTCGTGACCTTTTCCTTAGTAAACATCAAAGTTGTGTCAAAGTTTGGCCAACTGCAAGATTTCATACTCTATATTGCTGATAGCAAGTGAAGTCACTGGCATGGAAATCTTAACATTAAATGTTAAGATACTTTTTGAAGTTACTTTTCCCCCCCTTTGCAACAGTGTCACTGTGCCAACTCGGCTTTTATTTGTTTCATTGGGTTTTTTTTCCAAGTTCCACAAATTCACTCTTTTGGTTGAGTCTTGGCAGTTTGATCAACCTCAGTACAACCTGAAGCAGGAGGTCTGTAAAACTGTCAATGAGTTTAGGCCAATTTAAACATTTATCGGAGACAATAAATATCAACTGTCCATGAGACTACTTCAACTTTTTATTTGGTTCATGCACTTACTCGCCATGTTTTTTGTTTGCTAAATATATGAAAGTATTCTAAATATATATCATGTGCTTATATTTGATTCCCCTGGCTACTGAAAATGAATCTTCCGAAAGTACAAGTAGACCCGTTTGGTGCTTAAAATGGCTGTAAAGGAAAAAGCCACATGGCATAATGAAGCAGCACACATTTTGGTCATCCTTCAAATGTGTCAGCCCCATGTAAAGTTGTTTAAAACCTTTTGATGAAAAAAAGAGGCAGAAAAATGCTGGGTTTTCATAAGTAGGATACTTGACCACAAATGTTACTGGAGTTGAAAAGAGCCACTTGGGGTCTAAAATGTCAGCCTGATGAAAGCAAAAGAGGAACATTGTCCACACATGGTTGTAGTTAGTCATACAGTATTAAGGCAACATGAGTAGCAAGAGTTATTTCTGAAGAACTCGAGCTGCTCCCTCAGAAAGGATGCAACAAATAAAAGAGGTGATTCATCTTCCGTTTGGCAGAGGAACATAGTTATTTTGTATTTCAACAGCGGTGTTTGCAGAGCAATTAGAAAAACAAGTTTTACAATTTCCTTGCGTATAAGACGAGAAGAAAAAACACAACACATATCTTGTTTAGGGAGAGACTACATCTGATTAAATGTTTGATGTCTGAACCCTACAGCAAAGTTTAGAATGACTGTAAGAGACTAAACACGGCGAGTCTAGAAAACAGACGTGACATCGGGGAACGAGGAGTAAACAATTGCAGAATTTCCAAACAGAAACCGCAGGAACACATTTTAGTCTGCAGTAAAAATACTGACAACAGCTCCATCCTTGCTGTATTTTTCCACGCTGCCATTTCAAATATCAATAGCTCGAATTCTTCAGCGTAACGTGATGCAAAGCTGAGCTATGCTGCAAGATAGAGTCTTTATCTGGGGGGGAAGTGAGAACATGAATAATGTGTATTCTCCACATCGTTCACACAAACAGCCTCCCAGGGGGCGGCTGTATAAACGTGTCCACCCTACTAAGGAAATTGACCTAACTGCAGTCAAGATGATATGCCACATTAGGAGGTCCTCGGCTTCTTTTTTTTCTCTCTCAACTGCAAATTGAAGACTGTCCATTTGCAGGTTTATTTACACCAGTGAGAGAATCCACTGACATGGTAAATAGTTCAAGGTGCACCGTGGCGTCCCCGATGGTGTACAATTCCACTTTAAATGAACTGGCGTTGAGAAGATGCCGGAGTGTAATCACAAGGGTTGCTGGTTATGTAAAGGATCTGCTGCTCGGTGTCAGAGAGCATTCCCTTTTAAGGAAAAAAAAAGTTTTGGTCGGCAAAATAAATGTTATGCAGGTTGTTTAGGTTGTTTTTTTTAGTCAAATGCATAGGCTTGAGTCAGACGCGACTTATCTGTATGCAAAGCGCATCGAGGCTTGCCAACATATGTCAGCCAGAGGTGTTGAACACTTCAGTACAACCTGGTTTAACTAGGCATGGCCGAATTTTCGAGTGTGAAAGTAACCTTTACTGCTTCAAAGAAAGTCTGCATATCATGTCTCAAGGCAAGGGGTCTACCCAGGGCAGAATGTTCCTAATAAAGAAAAAAAACTTTCCATGCAAGTGGAAAATATGCTAACCGAGGGAAAAAAATCCTTCCTGAGACACCTGTTATGACTCCTTGACAAAGGAAGAATTTGAGCACTGTGGGTGTTTATAACATGAAGGCAGCCGAGGGACTCCAGAACCCATTTCAAATAGACACACAGCTTCTGAGGATTTCAGCTTTTTTTCCCTCTCTCTCCCCCTTCCGAGAAGTATTTGCTCCACCTTTCAGCGCAGACAGCATGAGGCCCTGCTCTTGGACGCCTCGAAAATCCCATCCGAAAAGGAGCAGCTGCCTCGAGACCTTTACACCCTCAAACATCATGTGATCCCATAGTAGTGACACCGTAAACGGCCCCCTTGGCCATTTAGGGAGAGAAAATCCCTTTCCATCCACAGCGGTCCATGCTCGCTCGGCGATGGGAGGGTGCAGGGAGAGAAGAGAGAGGGGGGGGAAAAAAGAAAAGAAAAAGAAATTGTTTTTGAACAAAATGTCCTCAGCCGCGAAACCTCTGCCGCCTTTAAAACCCAGCGGTGTTATTCAATGGAGGAGCAATTCCAACTATGCCATGCATTCCACTATTGTATGGAAAGGCTGCATTATATAACGTGTGCTTCACAGGAGACTGCCCCCGATTCTGCGGTTAAATACCACTCTTAAGTGAAGGCACTCTGCTATTTTTCAGTTTCATACCTTAGTTGGAGACTAACACCAGCATTTATTGATTCAGTTTATATTAAATTGTATTCGAATTAGACAGATAGATACCACGTGCCAGATTTACATTGGTGGGATATTGACAATCCTCCTCATAACTAATACTTCTACATCTCCACGGCTTAACACGTTCAAATTGTTGAGGCAGATCACACAAGTCGGGAACATCGTGTTGTTTACATTCCTGAGGATAGAGCCCCCACCGTTGTTTCCCATCAAGGGAAATATGAGAGCTTCCAAAAGTACCACGAGTGTTCTCTGCCCCAAGTGACTCACGAGTTCCTCTCTTACCCCCCCCATCACCACCACCACCACCACCACCACCACCGCCCCCAAAAAAAGCAGAGTAGATTATTTACATGAGACAATAATTCAAGATTTGCTCCTCTAAGTCTCTTACATGAAGGGCAAGGCGAGCCCATTTACCCAATCCCTCTTCATTCGGCTTTGATGTTAGCCTATCTCGATAAGACCGGATGAGTGCCCTAAAATCCCCGTCGAGTGATTTCACAGGAAGAACAAGTCTCTGTTAATCAATGGCTAGACTGGATCTGGATCCTCGGGAGTGGTCCGCTTGAAAGTCCTCCCGAGTGTTTGAGTGCACACCAGGGTAATTCATCGCTAATGATCACCGCGGCACCCACTCTCCTACGCTCCGTTCGTCCTTATTTAATTGCCTCATTCACGTTTAAACAGCTTACAAATCACAAGGACAGGCAGGGAAACATGATCAAACAGGCCCCGTCACCACTCGGGGGAGGGCGAGGGGAAGAAGTGAGGGGACTGGGACTCCTTTGCCGCTCTCCTTGGGGATTAGGAGGGAGGGGGGCTGTACAGGAACAGTAAATTATCTCCACTTCAACCATAGCGGGCAGGTACATTTAAACAGGCAGATCCATCTTTCTCTGACAGACGCAGAGAGGAGGGAAACACTGCTAAAAGGATCCAGTAATCCCACTTTCAACAAAGGCATCTGGAGTGTAGACAGGTTCCACCATTGATTAGATTCCCCAATCAGCGTGCACATCCGACACCAACCTTCCTTGGTAGTCTGGAAGCGGTACAAGGCCTGATGCGCAGTAATTGTTTCCATAGGTCAGGCTGAGGAAAAACAGCTCGCGGACGCGATGAAAGGGAGATGGAAAGGGTGAGGAATATTGTTGTTTTTCTCCCCAATTAAATTGTTTGTCAAACCTTTCACAAAGGGTTACGCAGTTTATCTGTTTAAAATCAATACGCTCTTCTCAATGTGAAAGCTTGTCCCGACACAAGACAGGCCCATTAATTATTCTGTTCAGCCACGCTATCGCCGGGCTGCTCAAGGTTGAGCCTTATCTTTTCTTATTTCAAATCAATAATTATCTTCCACCGTGCTCGAGCTCCCCCTCAGAAATAGATGTGCTTTTTATTCAATGGCTTTAGAGTCTCTCTCTGTCTCTGTCTGTCTCTCTGTCTGTCTCTCTCTCTCTCTCTCCTGTGTAGCAACCGCCAAAGAACGCAGAATGAATAGGACATTCTTATCAGTGGAACATTAGGGCAAGATGGGAATAGATGGCAAAGAATGAGCCGCATAAAGGTACTGAACACAGATGAGTCATGATTCAAGCGGCAAGCGGAGGCCTTGTTCCCGTCATGACATATTCTAATAGATTACAAAGAGGACTGAATGTTGATTTGACACCATCCCCCTCTTCCACCACCCACCCACCCAATGATATAACCATCATTCAGGTATCTCAATCCATTTGGGGCAAATCCCTATTCAGCTGAGAGAACAAGTCTCTGCTCCCCCGGCGCAAAATAACCACGACTCCAGCCGCGTTGAGCCTTTTTGCATTATAGACTGGATGCGCAATTAATGACTGCGCAATTACATGGTCATAATGGGTGAGTAATTGCATTAGAATGCAGAAACAACAAATGTGCATCCCTTTTTAATCGGCCGATCCAGCAGCAGCAGCAGAGGCAGCGGCCCATTTGTTGGCATTAGCCGAGTACCGCTGTTTGTACTTAATTAGGCTACACTCAAGGATTAGGCGACGGGGGCAAAATATGGTCACGGAGGATGAGTTCGTATTATTTCCCCTCTAAAATGTCACAGGTTTTTTGGCTTCACGCTGCAAGAGGGTGGCGTTGTTTGTCACACTGCACTGTGTGGATGTGGGAGATTGAGTGTGAGAGAGCGTGCGTGTGATGATATGAAAAAGAGAGAGAAAAAGAGGGACACATTGAGGCGGCGAGTGGGAAGCGGGAGTGTGTAAGCAAGGATGGGGGCTTTCTGGCGTTCTCTTGAGGATTGAGATTTGAAGCCAGAGCACAAAGCCTTTGAGACGTTCCCCTTATCTTGGAGGTTGATACCAGGATCTCGGTGATTCAGAGCTCGCCATGTGAATAATTCCACCAACACCCCCTACTGTGGGGACCATATGGCCCAGTGTGAACTTTAAACACACGGGGAGTGTTGCTGCACACCAGTCGGGCCTCCCATCTCTACCCCCGCACGGGCTAGGTGTGGAGAAACGATCAGCGCCAGATAGCGCACGAGCTAGCCTAGATGTATAAAAGGCTGCTGCCATCAGTGGCTTTTTTTTTTCCCTGTGTGGCTGCTGGGGAT
>CAESWR010000368.1:180606-201660 GCA_903171835.1 Mullus surmuletus
ATGCAGTGAGGAAGACTGGAGGACCACTATGTCAGTGATTGTTATCATAGAGTTATTAAGCTGAGCCTGATGGCAAGTGATGTCTGAGCCTCAAAGGCTGGGACCTGCTTGCATGTAACCTGATGTAACCTGTGTTCAACTGCCAGTGGGGACAGAAGTGGAAAACGTGATCGGACTGGGCATTTTCATCACAAAAACTCACCTGCTCCGACTCCTCTTCGCTGATGTTTGTGCGACCCAACATAGTGGCCTTGACCGTGGACAGGATCTTGAGCTGAGTGCTAATGGTGGGAATGCGTTCACACACCTGAAAAAGTGTGAAAATGTCCAGTGAGGAGAAAATTCTTTAAGACCAAAACTGTATTTATATTCACCTGACTTTCCCCAACCAAGAGGTGACAGGACATCGCTTCTGATGGGGATCACTGCACTGACCTGGAGCAGGTTGGTCCGGATACGCTTGTCGGTACACTGCTTGGCAACCTCCTTGGCCAGCCGTGTGACTTCATCCGAAGCCTTCGCAATGTCCTTGGCGCACTGGATGAGGGCACGCTTGTTTCCGCTGCCACCGCGCACCAGACGCGACATTTCCGCCATGAGCAAAGCCATTCGTTTGGCTGCACCGATGATGTCGTTTCCCTGCAGAGAACAACGGAAGGACAGTCAAACCTACTGCACGAGGCTTTAGGTTCATCCGCGTTCACGGTGCTGGCTTACTTTGCTGGACCATTTGCGGGCCTCATCGTGGAGCTGCCTGGCCGCAACCATCATGGGCTCGTTAACCATATCGCCAGCCTTCTGCTCTGGGAACTCTTCATCTTTCTCCTCTGGGGGAGGAGGCCTGGGAGGAGGAACCTCACCCTCAGGAAGAGGTGGCTTGGGTGGTGCTGCCTCATCATTGAGCTGCCAAGGCAAAGTAAGAATAATGCAGAGTAAAATGGGTACAGCACTCATGGGAATGTACAACACGTGTGTGTGTGTCTGATCCCATTTCTTACACTAAGTTGCTCCAGTTCAGGAGGAGGTGGTGGGAAGTCTGGCTCCTGAGGTTGGAAGGCTTCCCTGACCTTTGCCACAGCACCAAGAATCTTATAACCGGAATCCAGAAATTCTTTCTGAAGACCTAATAAAAAAAACAAAAACAATTTATTAAAAGGCTCAAAAATAATGTAACCCAGATATCACAAAGGAATATGAACATACTTGGATCCTGGATGTTTCCAGCCACTGCTTTAGCGTTCATAACCATGGGCGAGATCGTTTGGCTCAGTTCATCAGATGCAGCCTTCACCACCTCCCTAAATTTGGGATCCTCGGAGTTCTCCACCTCTCGCTTCGCCACAAGGAGGATCCGGTTGGCTCTGCGCGCAATACTTGTGGCGCCGGCAACCAGCATCTGAGGCTGGTGATTGGCCATGGCCACACGGCATTTATCCAAGTCCTTCTTGATGGCCTCCTCTGAGGCATCCAGCAGTGACTTGGTATCAATGGCCTCGTCCACCAAACCTGAGCATCCAGACGGTGTTAATCTGCATGATTGCACAGAAGTGGCGGTCGACAATGATTCAGGAATTTCGACGAAGCCTACCTGTCATTTTCTCCACATTGTCAATCCATTGGTTCTTCATTGTCTCAAAATGTTCATAAGCAGCTTGGTTGCCGGGGTTTCTTAGAAGAATACGAGCAGCAGAAACCACCTACAAAAATAAATTCTATCCGTTAATTGTAATTTAATGACAACTGCAAAAGACTTGGATCAAGAAGCTACAAACACTTAAGCTCAGTGACTCATGATGCGGAGTGGATGGCCGACACAAATGGAAACAGATATAAACACTGAACCGTGTCGTACTTGTGGTGTTAAGTCTCTTGTTGACTTGACGGCAGCCTGGATTCCCTCCACTGTGCTCTTGTTGGCAGTGCCGACAGCAGCAGCCTTCTCTGCTGTGGTGCCGAGTTTATTGGCGTGGTTCTCAAAGTTGGCAGCCCTTTCCTCAAAGACCTACACATGATCAAATAAAACAATTATCCGAGAGGGTTGTTAGACATAATAAAAAATACCCTGCCAATAAATACAACCACGCGGACGGAGCATAATCACCGGTGGCACCTAATTGAGCGGGAAATTAATTGTGAGACCGACCTCATCCCTGTTGGGGGCGTCCAGAGGGGCGGTCGCAGCCACTCCCAGTAATTTGATAGGGGTGGTGGTGTCACTGAAGATGTCAGAAACCTCTTGAGTCATTGCTTCTTGCATCTTGCCTTTCAGGTCCTGCGTGGAGAATAGACAGATGTAACTTGTCAGCACACTCCTGGTGGTTCACATTTGCTTTTTGGGTACATTAAAAGCTGCTTTGTTTCACGGTGGTACAAAAATGAAGTTATTCAGCTTTTTCATCTTGTTATCCTTGCACTGGTTTGACAGCAAAAATAATCCAATGTGTTTCCATTATAATAATAATAATAATAATAATCCATTTATTTTGTAGAGCGCTTTTCTCAAAACTCAAAGACACTTTACAGATTCAGGTTAAAAACTGTGAAATAAATAAGTAAAACAAGCAAAGTAAAGAACTATGGCTTTAATGCTTTGCTTTTGGAAATGTTCACCAATTGTATCGTATGTCTTAAATCTCATATGAGTTTTTTTGGTCAATGGCCTCCGTTTATTTGGCCCTGGGCATCGAAAGGTGCAGAGCTCCCTATTTTTGTTCCAATTGTGATTATGTTTATTATCATTTTACTCATTTTGGGCTTTGAGATCAATGTTGAGGGCCTAAATGTGCATAAAAAGTATCCAAAATTGCACACACACCAGAATCCCATGAAAATTGTATCTTTTATGGTCATTACTCATTATAGATTGAGATAACTTTAACTTCTATTGAGTCATATAGAAATAGATGAGCTGACTGAATCATTTACATGCTCTCCTTTGCAGGACCAATTATGGTAATATTACTTGCACGTTTCTTTTTGTATTGTTCCAACCACATATAACCAGCAGATGGCGTTGTTTGTCTGTCTCTGTATGAATCCTAACTTACTACAATGAGGCAACATGAATGCGTGCGGGAGGGCTAAGCGTCTTACTTTCAAGGCCTCCTGGAGCTGCTGAGCGACAGCCCGTGCCTGTGGGGAGTCCCCTTCCCCTCGGGCCGCCAGGTCGGCCAGCTGGGCCATGAGCTGCTCCACCTGCTCACATTTACCCAGCAGTTCCTGTCGATACGGGCCTGGCAGAGCATTGGCCAACCTGCGGCCCTCTGCTACAAGTCCACGGATGGCTGCCTGGCCTGAAGCAAACACATAAATATATCACATATATGTGAACAAAAGCACATAGAGAAATTGTTTTTTAACTGTTGGTTGTATTAAACCTCATAGTTTTGAATTATTCAAGTGATGTTTTTCCAAAAATGTTTTAATCATTGATGTTTCAGTGTTTAGTCCAACCACAACTATTGTAATACTGATCAACAATGTCCAGGATTGAGAGGAGCCAAAAATGGTGAGGGTGCAAGGGTGTTGTGGAATGTTGAGTACAGTTTGTGGTATACACAGTGACAGTGTCTGGCCAGCAGTTTAGTCACGGAAGCAATGGAAGGAATGTAAGGGAGTGTGAGAGGAAGATATGGGGACAAGACGAGGGAGCCAGAGAGCACTGCAGCCTGACTCACCCACACCACTGTCATCCATGGTGGGATTGTCAATCCAGCGTTGGGCCTGCTCAATCTTTCCTTCCAAGTGAACGGCTGCTTTTGCGGGCCTGCTATTGGCCACCGCTTTGTTGGTCTTGGACTGCAGATTCTGCAGAGCTGTTGCGATCTGCTTGGCCAAAGCTCTTGCTTCAGGAGTGTCACCTTTACCCCTATAAGGAGAAAAAGAAAAAAAAAACGCCT
This sequence comes from Mullus surmuletus, assembly GCA_903171835.1. Lineage (NCBI taxonomy): Eukaryota > Metazoa > Chordata > Actinopteri > Syngnathiformes > Mullidae > Mullus > Mullus surmuletus. Next base: position 184,506 of record CAESWR010000368.1, read on the forward strand.
TATAAAGTGGTCCGTTACAAAAATATGTCCGTTAAGCAGTATGTAAGGCAATCAATCAGTTGACGGAGACTACATTCGAGGACACCTTTGCAAGTGGAAGAGGAGCGCTGTGTTGATACTGTTTGACAAAATCTATGCCGTCACAAGAACTTTAAGTCATGTGCCCACATTCTGATAAGATCTTCTGAGACATTATTGCATTTTCCATCCTAAATAGGACAATAAATAGAAGTAAAATTACCTAATTGATAAATGGGCAGCAAATATCTTGTAGCTCTTTGAGTCAAATTGATGCAATGTACTAAATAGAATAACCACTTCATCATTTAACGCATCCGCCTGCCAAAAACTTAGATTTCAGTTTACGTCCTTTAGTAGGCCTAAATAATACAAGTGGTCAAGTGACATGCAAGTGTTCATTGGAATTTCCAGACGGAGACACTGCACATCATGCAGCCAAGGTGACCCTCTGAATAAAAAAAGTGGGGGGAACTTAATTTAATCTTTGTGCCATATGTGTAAAATGTCATAACCAGAGAATGATTTCTTATGGGCAAAAGCATGTTTTGGGAAGTCAGTGTGACCATGACCTTTGACAGAAAAATGTGTGAAAAAAGTGGAAAAAGTGGACGTTCGTGCCAGATGTAATGAGATTTCCTCGGGCTGTTTCTGAGATATCAGGTTTTTGAGAATAGGCTTGCAGGAGAGCTTATAAATAAAATTCAGACAAGGCTGATGCTGACAAGAAGGCAGTGATAACTGATTTCTGGCATCTTCCGCAGCAGCAGGTGAACAGTTATTTGGTGCCTATCATTAAATGAATACAATTTCTCAATGACATTTTAGAAATGGGGCATGTTCTGAAAAAAAACAAAACAAACATTATAAAGTGGCCAATATTTCAATTGACTTAATAACTTACTGTCTTCGGAGATCAGACAACTTGGCAGTCATGGCGGCAATCTCTCCAATGGAGCGCAAAATATCTTCTCTCTCTTTGGGGTCCTCACACATGTCTGCAATCTTCTTGGCTTCAGTGAGGAGGGCTCTAATGTTCTCCTCTCCCTCTGGATCTCCATTTGGGTCCGCCAGCCAGTTCTGCAGGAGAAGCAAACAGGGGAAGTACTCAGAGCACAATCAAAACTGTTTACCACAGAGATGTTTTAATGCCTTATTGTTTAAACCAGACAGTTTTCCGTAAGTTCATGACTCACCTGTGCAGCATCAATCCTTTTAGCGATGGCCTGCTTGGAGTTAGTCATGGCCTCCAGCTTACGAGCAGCATTTTCCACCTTGCCAGTAAGAACATCAAGGCCTTGAGAAATCTGCTGGGCCTTTTGCATGGCAGCCGGGGATGTCCCCTGACCTCTGGGGGGGTGGCAAAAAAAACCCACATGAAAACAATAAACCTTCAGCCTGGCAAACGCATTTGAAGGACACTCACACACGGCTATCATTTTGTCACATCCTCTGATCTACACTTGTGTTTACTCTAAAGTTTTGCAGTGCTCCCGTTTAAGAACAGTACATCCAAAATGACCGCCTCTATTTCCAGACAAATCTCTGAGGCATCTTTCAATTTTCAGACCCTTGACTCATCTACGGGTCACAGTAGGTTATGGATTAATCCCAGACAGCTGCTTTTAATCTAACGTGACTCTAGGCCCCAGTTGACGATCAGATTTCATATCAGAGGGATATCGCTTCCACTCTTAAGTCACTCTGATCCCCTCTAATATGCCTACTGTGTTACACCCTTTACACTTCAAGGATGGAAAAATTGAATTACCACAGGGCAATTATTAAATCAATCCATGCAGCTAAAATGTTATCTACCATAGGGACAGGGACTATTGCACCAATGCTCTTATTTTTTCTTTTTCATCGTCAGTTACCTTGCCCTCATTTCAGACACCTGGTCTGTCATCTGGCCGAGGGTCTTTGCCGTGCCCAGGATGTCTCTTCGCTCCTTCCCTGCACACAATTCACCAACTTTTCCGGCTTCGTCAAGGATCTGTCGGATGGCCTGCTCGCCCGCATCCCCTGGAAACATAGTATGCATCATCAGCCACGTTGATAGCAAATATCGATTCAATTAGGTTATCAGCCCAAGGACATGATTAGCAACAGGATGAATACATTAAGGGACAGGGACTTAGATGGATTTGTAAACTACCTGGCTGTGCGTTTGGATCTCTCAGCCAATTCTTAGCCTGGGCCATCTTCGAGTCGATGAGCCCCAGAGCCCTCTTCATGGCCTCGGTGTCCTTTGGGTTTGGGGGGGGAAAAAACAAAAAACAAACTGAATAACTTATAGGAAATCAATTTAAGAAAAAAATTAAAAGGAGCTGATCAATACCATTATTTATAGCGTGTTTACCAGTTTTTTCTTAAAATAAAGAAATTATAATTATATGCAATGGAATTTTGCCAATATTCCTCTTAATAGTGTATTTTGTGTGAATAGCGTTAATCCTTTTTTAAGTGAGCCAATTCTTCTTCATTCTCATTTTTACATGCAGAAGCTCCAAGCTTTCGTCATCACCTCGAAAAATCCCCTAGTTTATTCCTGTAAAGTAAGCATCATCATAAGTCTGTGTGTTACTAATACAGTATGTCAGGCACAATAGCATAGCACATGCTGCCTCCATCACTCTCTCCTCTGAGCGTGCCATAATCTAAATGCCAAACGACTCTCTATTGTATCTCAATCAGAGCGGATGGATATGCAACAATCTGTCCAACAGTGTGTGATATAACAATGCATTCACTCATTGCCGAAGCCTGCCAAACAAATAGAGTCCTGTAGCATACAATGCAAGGCAGGATAACTGTGCAGTTAAGTGAGTGTTTGTTTCGCGTAACAAAAGAAAATGCAAGCTACACAAGTTACTCTTCACCATGTAGCTTGAACCCTCATCAGTACCAAGTTCAACAAAAGATTCACAGCAAATTAACCTAAAAAAAAAGAGCAAACATCCTCTGTTTTGTTTGAATTACTCTTTGTAGAATGAGAGACCTTGCTCAAAATGATCCTTTTGTCAAAACAGAAAGATAACCAACTGAGTCAGTAGCAAGAGAGCTCAACAAGTGACAATAAAAACCCATGAAGTTGAAAGTTGTGACATTCAAGTAGAGCAGTTTGTGGGTGTGTATTAGTTCAAACCTGTGAAGCAGTTACTTCAGTAACCGCAAGTGTAAAAAGTGAGTAAAAAAAAAAGGAAGTGATCTTCGTATATCAAATGAAGACACACATTCAACATTTTTGCAGCTGATTATCAAACAGATGGCATGTACTCGTACATCAGAAAGGGTGTGGTTCAGTATATTACAAGATTATGCCCAGTGTAAAGAATTGATGTGATTTAGTATTCATTAGGGGGAAAAATGCTATCCATGTCAAATACAGTGAGTTTAAAACATCAGGCAATCATTCAACAAAATTCATACAGTTGTATGCAAACTTTTGGGCACCCACCATTGTGGTGACTTTTTTTAATTTAAAAGATGTAAACAAGCAGTCCAACAACATAGAGCCGTATTTCTAATTAGCTCTTCTTTTTATTTGCACAGAAAACGTGGAAAGAAAGAAAGAAGAAATTCCAATATACAACTGAGTGCTTTATGTACACAGTTGTATGATGTGACTGTATGATGACTCCTGCTGTATTTACCTCTTTTCAATTAGAAAATAACTTACACACTGTGCCCAAACATTTGCATACAACCATATCTGATATTTGATGCATTTTCCTCCTATGCTTGTTTAACAGGCATACAAACGTATAACTGCCCCAAAAAGGAAGGGATGAAGGTTGGAGATTTCTCTTTACCGACACCTAAATCGATTGCATGAGTGAGGTCAATCAACAAGCTGAGACATGGGCATGCATATATTGAGGTTTAAATGACATAGGAGGAGAACACACAGATTCTATGTCATGTTATGAAGCAAAACAAATCCAAAAAGGGGGAAAAAATACTCCATAGTTCCACATTCCAGCAATTCAACCATAAAAACTTTCGACTGTCGACAAAACTCCACTCCATTCAACATGTAATAATACAGCTTATTTCCCCTAAAAATTGGTGGTCAACAGTTTGACCCCTACTGAAAAGCACACAATGGCACCACAAAGCACAAGACAGCTCACACATCGGTCAGACATGCTGCTGCACAACCAGAGAGGTCAGTCTTACCTTCTACAGGGGTGAAGGGTGAAAGAAATAGTGAAAAGAAAGGAAGAACCACATAAATTCAAACGTTTAACTGTAAACACCAACTGAGGCCAACAACAAAGATTAACGACTGAAAAAAAAAAAAAGTGGCACAGCAAGAGAGCCGTTTAGAGAAGACGATTAGATGAGAAAGAGGCCCAAAGAAAAGGTGGAGAGCAGAGAACGCAGAGGACGGAAGGCATCAAGAGCTACATACGGATAGAGAGAAACCTCCGGCATGCCTCTTTTAATCTTTTTTGACTGCGTGGAAGCTGCTTAAAATATAGCAAAAAGTGTTTTCCACACCTCGGGATCTTGATATAAAACATAGTGATGGGGGGAAAAAAATTGAGAGATTTCTGCAAAGAGCATTTTAGGAGCATGTGAGAGCAGAGCAACTGTCAAATTAAATGAATCACTGTATGGAAAGCCTGCTTCTGCTTCTTTTCCAAGATGCACTTTCTACTCAGAGCAGCAGAAAAGAAACAAAAGCAGTGCATATGTGCAACATCTATGCTTAAAACACACTCTCTCCGTACCTTATTGGCCCAGGCGTCCTCATCCCACGACGTCAACTGCAGCACCCGGATGATCTCGTTAATCTCGGCGCTCATCTTCTCAAACGTGAAGTTGCGGTTCTTTAAGGCCTCCTCCACCCCCTGGCTGCCGGACGTCTTTGTCGTCACAAAGATTTTGATACCTGAGTTTTTAAAAAATTATCGGAATTGACATCACAGCTTTCTCACTCAGCAGTGCTGTCCTTGCCGTCTGACAGTACACCGACTGTGAGGCACGGATGGCGAGGCGCGTGGTGTTACAGGATGGCTGCGGTTACCTGAGATGAGGATGGGCAGCAGCTCTTTGACTGTGTTCATGGAGTTGACCAGCATCACGCGGTGCTCCTGATGCGTCAGCTCCTGCTGCCGCTCGTCAATCATCTTTGCCATCTTTGTCATCCCTGGACGCAACAAAGCGGAAGTTAAACAGCATCCAAGTGTGTTTGAAGGACTCGTAGTACTGTTGCGAGTGCATCAACTGACAAATGTTTTTACACACACAATCAGATGCAGAATTTGCATATGATTTTAGGAATAAAAAAATTGGGAGATTCATTGTGAATTCTTATGGAGACATCGTGTTCTTCAATCCAATTGAAAAACATGATTTTGAGAACAAGAGCTTCGTGTGCACTGACCTGGTCCCAGGTTCTTCGTGTATGTGATCAGATCCTCCATAGACTCCACCACCTCGGCTACACACAGGTACTCCAGGATGCCTTTGCAGACACGGATGATTTTGCGGACCTGAAGTAATGATAAAAATAAAAATAAAAAACGACAGAAAACATTTTAATTTGAAGAGAAAGGTCATTCACATGACACCACATCATGCTGCCCGCTGACATTCCAGCCTTATTGTCCTGCGTGAGTCCTGCTTTATATGGAACGCTGGGGTCTCCACAAACACTGTACCGACACAGCCCCCGAACTGCGGCGGAAAAACATGACAGCTCGGCTGACTGATGACTCCTGCCAAGTCTTGCTGACTGCTGCGGACAGCGCTGGGATGCCCAATGTCTGCTCAGAGTGCTGATTGGGAACATTTTGTTTTACCCTCCATCCCTGAGAGGCATAGAGGGGGGTGGGCCTGACAGTTGCTCCAACATCTATGAAGTGTGCCTATAAAATATACTGTTCCATAGAAAGATGAGCCACATTTTTCTGCGTGTAAAGATCCTCTCCTTTGTCGTTGGCTGCACTCAACAAGACATTGGAGCCCCTTCAGCCCAGCTGCTGGTCGATGAAAATCAATTATAAAACCTTTAACACACTTGCAGCTACATTAGCCATGTTCTCTCGTCATCTTGTGTGGGAGAATCGGGTTAATGTCAGTGTTGCTCAATCTTCCTGAGTTAGCCACAAAGTTGCCGCAACAGCTATGAGCATACAGCAGCACAGCAGTAGTTTGGTTTTCAGAGTCAGACTTAAACCGGCAACTGGTGAACAGAAAGGCTGATTCTTGTGTTGGAAATGTTTTATTATCTAGCACAGAGTTAAAGGTCCCTACATATGCATGAGGTCCAAAAACATTGTTTTCAAAATTTATTAGCCAAAATTCAGTCTTGATTTTGAATTTCAGCCACTCAAAAAGTCGCTTTAGTGAGGGTCAACATCAACACACTGATTTTGTGTCTGTACCTTTAAATGCGGATTAGCTCTGCCTGGCCGCGCACATTGCACACCCTTCTCAGGGAGAGGATGTGGCTACGCTGACGTAACCATGCGCTGGCATAACCATGTGCTGGCGTAACCATGCACTGGCGTAACCATGCGCTGTTTTCTGTGGATTTACAACTAAGGCTGGCGGTCAACCATACCAGTTTGAACCTGAATCTGACTCAGAAGGAGAGGTCGCTGAAGAAGTTCAGATTCTGCGGCTGCAGAAGGATGTTTCTGAATGGTTGGTTACAACAAAGAGACTTTTCTACTCTTTGCTGCAGCCAACAGCATAGCACTTAGCGTGCCTCACTCGGGAGCTTGCCACGGCCGTTAGCCAGAGTGTGCGACAAGGAGCAATGGTGTCCACTCGGTAACTGTCGAGGGCAGGCTCATCTGTCCCGGGGGGGGCGGCTCACAGGCAGCCTCCACCACCGGGGGGAGCGGCTTATAGGTTGTTCCTACAAGCCACTCCCCCCGGTGATGGGAGACCGTTTGAGCACACATTCCCACAAAATTGGAGCTAGCAAGTTAGGGAGGTAACAGAATTTTCTCACTTTTGGGCCACATACTCAGGCTATGGGGATACATATGACCAATAGAAAACCTTTATAAAGTGAATTTTTCATATGTGGGGATCTTTAAAGGTTTATTACATATTATTCATTTTCCTGCTTTGATTAAAACATAGCCAACCAGGAGTAACATCATATGTAGCTATTTCCATTCTCCATGTGTAAAATCAGGGCTGTCAAACCAAAATTATTAAATAAATATAATGAAGATGTGCATACTATTTTGCTCTAATGCCTTATTTATGCAGTGGGAGAACCTCGGCGCACAGGAGAGGGAGAGAACTGAATCCCCCCTGGTCTTGCAACTACATGCTTCAATAATCACCACATAGATGTGGTCTGTAAGAATACACTCAAAGCATGATATGCAGCAGTGTCATGATAAATCTACACACTACACTCCCATCTTGTTATTCATAAAAGCTCAAATGAATGAAAAAAGAATGAATGCAACGGATTATACCTCTGCCTCATCAAAGGTCAGGAGCAGGTCCGAGGTTCCGGAAAGGATGCCTCGGGAGCCATCGATGAGGTAATCCCGAGCAGGAACAGAGTACGGATCGGCTTTCAGCATGGATGCAGCCTTCACCAGCTTGGTGCATGCGTTCTCCACCCTGTTGGATGAAATGATTTTTGATTTCTAGCCAGGTTTTCTTAAGATTTTTTTCAAAGAATTCTCAAAGCAAGGCATGCTGATATGAGAAGCTCGCTGATCATACAGCACTGAAACAGCAAAAATGGAAGCGTTGGGATACAGCTAGCCATGGAATTGAGGAATTTGCTATTTAAATATGAATGTTTCATTTCCTCTGCTCAAATTCTTCTCACATTCAAGATGATTTTTAAGACTTTTAAATACGAGTATGTGGATAAAGACAAATCAATCACTTTTTTATTGCAATTCATCTAAAGTATTAGGAACACCATCAATTTCGGCCGCAACAATATTTAATTCGTTCATCATCTTTTAAAAGTGTTTCTAAGAGATTACCACACAATGTCATATCACCAGCTCAGGCTAATCTTCAGACGTCAGTCGCTTCCTTCCGACAGTGCGGCCTGCGTATGTATCGCTAGCAACTTGCGTGTATTCCAAAAACATTCACCGGACCTCCACATCCACATCCACCATGACTTGCATGTCAAGATTACTGGAAGTGAACATCTAGTGCTCTTACGTTAGCAAAGTATGTTGACACACAGCGATAATGTAATTATGTTAAGCCCCCGTTGTCTGGGGAAAAAAGGAAATGGGAGAAAGCATATGTCTTGAACGAAATGTTCTAAAAAACTCTTCAAGCTCTTTTAATCTCATTGATATTTTGAAGAAATGGCTCAATGAGCCTTCAGGTTTTATTTGGGGTGAAGAAATAGAATTAATGGCTCAATTAAAAGGTTTCATCAGCTCCAAACATTTACAAAAATTAACCTCAATAGAATTTACAGAACCTGGCTATAAAGCACACAGGGTGGAGATGGTGTGGTGTGGCACTCCTGAAGGTTCTAATGGAAATTTAAGGCTTAAGAAAATGTGGATGACACCAGCTTTACTTTGAGCCGATGCAAATCTGCAGAGTGAGTATCTGTGGCTGCAGGTTCACAGGATGTGATCCGGACACCAGGAGGTGGAGCTCCACTCTGGCCGGCCGGCTGGCTGGCTGGCTGGCTGCCTCCTGTGTGTGTGTGTGTGTGTGTGTGTACATGTGCATGTATGCGTGTATGTGCTTGTTTGTTTGTGCATGTGCGTGCAGCACATTGACTGCACTAGAGAGCACAAAAACAGATTTCAGCCTCGTATGCCACCTGCATTGTATCATATCAGCCATATACACATCCACATAGGCAGCGGGCCAAGAGTCAGCACATGTTCCACTTCCCAAAGTGATCCAACTTCCTACTTTTGTACTTTTGTAAATGTTCCACATTTTAAGCGATGCATGTTGGGGGCATGGGAGCAAACAAGAGGAGCTCAGTTTCCATGGAGGCGAGGGAGGAGAGTGTGCTAAAAGTTAAGGCGGATGTTTGTGTCTTCGCAGAGCCAGCGAGCAGTGTCCTTCAGCATGCACCAGCAAGGAACCACCATGCATTAACCGAACCCCGGCCGATGCTATATTTAGCGGAGGAGACGCATTCCAGCACATGTGCTGATGGATGACGACAGGGTGACGATGTGACTTCGAGGCGCCAAATGTGTTGAGCCCGACGACCTGTGCCTGCCAATGTGTTTCATCCCTGACCTTGGGGAGGCTCCCAGGTCCTAGTTCTATCTCCCTCAGCTGAAGTGTAAAAAGGATTGGTGAAAGATCACCATTTATACAGACAGCAGCAAGCTAATGATTAAGCTGATGTGGGGTCGGCCAAGGAAACAAATAAATCAATTAAACACAGATCTATCCCTCTATACACTGGCAACGAAACGTTTGACGTGTTTCAACGTCAATCAATCATTGCGGCAGCAGCAGCAAGCCAGAGGCTCTTATGGACATGTATGAGTTTGTGGCCCCTCTTCTTCAGAGAAAAATGACTCCACCCTGCACAAAAAAGTATTTATGTTACAGCAGGGCATGACTCTGAGGCACTTAACATGCCATGTCTGACCTTTGCTTGGGCACAACCGGCCATTACTGCAACAAATAAAAGAGAGAAAGAGAGCCAAAGACAGGGTAGTGGGTTTCACATACTAAAACGATGATTTCACCTGAACATGTTGAGGGATTTGTCATATTAATAGCAGATTTAACAAGAGTTCCTTCTGAGCTTACTTGATGAAAGCCGGAGGCATGTCCCTTTTCATGATCTGATCCTCAGTGGTTTGAACGGTATCCTTCCCAACCTAGAAAGCAAAGTATGAAAAATAATCAATCAATGAAATGGAAACATTTTAGGAAAATACCTTCACCCATCAATGAAGGGAAGAAAACAACCATTTGTATCACTTTATAGTTTTCTCATATCGTACACCTCATCTTATATGCTGTACTTGAATTGCTCAGTTTAAGTGATTCTGTCAAACCGGTTTCATCATCATCAGGGTACAGTATATTGCCTCACCTTGCATATGAACAAACATGTTCAACAAGCATAAAGGGGGCAAGGTGTGAACTGTGATCTCTGAAGTGTCTCTTCTCGCAAATTCTCACAATGCTTTATAATGGGAAAATAGTGATGACTTTGTCATAAACTGACTTGGACTCAGCTCCTATCCAGTCCTTACACCTTCATCTGGAAAAACTTGTGAGAATAATTTCTTAAACGGGTGTTTGTGTGTGTATGTGGTTGCCATGCTGATCAGGACCAATCAGTAGCTCAGGTCTTGTTGTTTCTGGAGGCCAACCATGCACTGTGAGAAAATGCCAATCATGCACCATGAGAAAACACTTAAAGCCACTTCCACTTCCTGCCCGACCACACATCGTCACCTACCAACAACATCTGGCACAGACTTGTGACAGAGACTGAACTGTGTGATTTCAGTCTTATAAAATACACCTTTTGACACATTTCTCTCTCTTTGTGATGCTACCAAAGTGAATCTTGTAGCTAACCAGAACATCACCTTCTTTCATCTGTGTGACCAGTTAAATGCATTTTCTTTTCTTTAGCCTAATCTGAGTAAAGTTAAAGATAAAGAAAAGTAGAAAAATAAACTTCTCCCCAATACTCACTTTCAACAGAAAGAGAGCACATATTTAATTCAGTTGTTTTAATGGAAAATGCAACACACCCTTCCTTTATGAACATCGCATTTTAAAAAAAGAGGTATACGGGCATCAGACTCCAGTTGAGGCCAGAGGGCCCCAGCACCGCGGGCTCAGTGCCGATGACGAGCTCATAAGTCATGAGGATTTTGTATCCTGAAGCCCTCCAGTCAACACCTGAAGCTCTGGCTCAACATCTCACAGTTGGTACCATCATTCTGACCGGATACTGTTTCAATTTAAGGTTTTATTCCCATGCTTGCTTGCAACCTGAGCACACATTTCATATGTCAACAGCATGTCACTTTGTGACTTCTCTGGGTGTTTTGTCTTATCAGGCAGTTTTTGGGTGAGTGATGTCGTTTGTACAGCAAGGCATTATTTCAAACAAGGCAGCTGCGGGGGTGGGGGGGGCAGGCCTCAGTCGTCATAATGTGGAAAGCAGCTGAACGCCTCCTCTCCCTAAAATGCCAAAATGACTCACCTCCCCCACCATGATCTCAGCTCTATCGGGAGACACAACTCACCCATGTCGGGCTGCCACGGGTGAAAGATTGCATATGCTTTGCACTGGGACTTGACTGGCTTTAATGAACTGCAACGCTGCCAGACGGGGAAACATAGAACCGTCTTTCATGTTTGACATCATCATGCCGTGGCCGATAGCATCGCACACAAAAGCTGAACGTCATCGACATACTTAACTTTGCTGCAACATTCTCAATTTCAGACAAGAAAATGATTAACTTTTATACACACTCAGCACTTCATCACTGATCATTTGTTAAGAAAAACCTGCCAAACTGATGTGTTCCACCGTTTTGATGTCAGTAGGCAATTTTAGCCAGCCAAAAACTTCAACTCTGGAAAACCTCTGAATTTATACCCTGCTGATTTTCTATTGACTTAAGTTTATTTTCTTTAGCTATGACATAATATTAGTGCTTTGATTCGTGCTTTCGAGCCATTCCACATTGCTGACGTGGGGGCCGAAACAGGACGGAGCAGACGTCCACCTCCTCAGTGGCTTTTCACTGCAGCAGTGGCACCCAGGAGTAACCTAGGAGTTATAAATTGGGGGCCAAAGGTTGCACCGAACTAGAGCTGAATTCAAGTAGAGGCGGTAGATCTCGGCATGAAGTAGCAGCTTACATATGCCAGCGCTGACATTCCACCCTTGAGTAGCTCTGAACAAACACCAGACACAACGAGTAAAGACATCCTGTCCTGTCTGGATAAAGGGCAGGAGAGCTGCAGGCGGGGATGTTGGGCATTTACGGAGTAGTAAACCTAAGTGAGGAGGCAGGAAGTAACACAAAGACCTTACACTACACAGGACGGTAGCAGCCACTGAGGAGCCCACATGGCTCTCATGCCTTGACATTCAAAGACATGTTGTAAATGTTTTTAAATATTTTTTATCACCGTCCAGGAGGATAAATGTGTTCACCTGCATCTGTTGGCCTGGTGCAAAAATTGGGCCAATTTAGAACAAACTTAAACTAGGCGACTGACAGGTAAGTGGAAAGCATTTAAATCGCACTGCACTTCCTCCATATGCGATGACTGTGCAATTGTGTGCAACGGCTATGCTTTATGTGCATTCATGCAGCAAAGGTTGCTATATAAATAAACTTTTACTTAACTTATTTACTCACGTTGGAAAGCTTTTCAATAAAGTGCTGGTAATGCAATTCTAGCTGGACCTCTTACATCATTTTTGAGCATAGGCACAAAGAGATCAGCACAATTTATATGAAGTCGAGTTCAGGCGTGTCTCATACTGAACAAAAAAGAGGAGATCCATTACAAAACTGGCAAACAATGTGCAGGTTAAAATCCGAGTTGCATTTTGCAAACACTGACTCATTTTCTGCTTCAAGACTCTCAGGCCTCAACACTGTTGCATTCAGTGGGTTGGCGGTGTCTTCCTCTTTATCTAGAGCCTCATCCTGCTTTATGGAGTTCAAAAACAGCAACAGAGTGATCCAAACAATTTGTGTAAAAATAGAACTGTGATCCAAGTTTATAACTGTTGTTGTCAAGCAGCTCGTGGTGCCTGGCCTTCCTCGCTATATTGAGCCTCTGTCCGGCTTTTAGACCACATACTTAGATTCTTTTAAGCCATTTTGCAGTGTGGCAGGGGTGTGGCTCTGTACAGCTGATAGCAGCGAGAGAGGAAACATGGGAAGGAGAAGAAGTAATAACTCGAGGACGCCCCGTTTCAACACATTATCAATCAGTGCTACACTGCGGCTGACAATCCAAACCAACAAATATTCCCTTCCACGGATAGATTCTGGCAAACAATTACATTTTTCTAAGACTGCTTTTCACTCATATCGAGTTTAAGGTCGATGCGCTCATTTTCCATTTGCGGCTAAAGTGGGACTGCTGGCACTCAATTGAACATGCGAGAGTTGCAGTATGGAGGTCCGGTGTGGTGAAGGAGCTAGATAAAGTGGCTGCTGCTTTGGAACAGACTCGGCTTTGTTGACAACAGCACATCACTCTGCTGGGAGAAGAAAGGCCACTCTGAAAAGACTCAAGGCTGCCAAGACAGAGGCTGCCTTTCACATGTCGCGCAGCTCCAGAGCGGTCCTGCGTTAGTCATGGCGACTGCAAAGATCTATGATGGCTAAATTCTGGCAAACGCTGCTGCCGGTGCCCTTGGCAATGTGTTACCCATGAACTGTACGTTATTCTGCAGAGCTTTGCTTCTCAGTCAATGATTCCCCCTCCGATGTGGCAGAGAAGTTGATGGCGCAGCACTCCATCAGCTCCCTCTGATCAATAGTGTCAGAGGCGGTAAGTGCTACGTTCGGAGATATCAAGTGGCTTGTGACTAAGAATGACTCGGTGGTGCAGCAGGGAGGTCGCCAGGAAGGTCGACACCTTTATCACGCATTTGTCAAGCCATGTCACAGACGTTTTATTAATTTGGTTTGAGAGGTAGTGACGCATTGGGGTGTCCAAGGCGATGAAAGTCACAAATCAAACGGTCTACTTGGCCGTGGCAAAACAGAGCCTGCAGCCAGAGAGAATATATCACAACTATCTATCTCATGTTACTGCAGCTTAACGGGTCGTACCGTGTTACTGGGGAGCGACACCCATCAGTGTGAATCCTCCACTTAAAAGAGAAGAGGGAGTTAAATACAGGCCTTCATAGACATTTAATGGGCTGCAGATTACACGTATTGCATTCATTTTAGAATGTGAGAGGGAGGGGAAATAATTAAGAATGTATTAGAAATTCTGTGATGTTAATGAATGTAAGAAGAACAAATTTGTTGCTTTAAAATGGCACAGCACTTTCTACTTTGTGCTCTGCAGGGTCGACATCTCCCTTTTTTAAATGTGAAATTTTGTTAATGCCCAAAAGCAGTTTTGACACCAAGAGAAGCGTCACACCGATTCCCTGCCATAAGTCCATATTCTAAACACAGAGGGTTGCTAATCAATGCTAATTCCATGAGTAATTTGATGACGCGCCAATGTGAAACTCTGCTTGTGTACACTGTGAAATCGGGTACAAAAACAATCGGACTACAGATCCAACAGCCACTTCATACTGGAGCAAAAATAAAACACGAGGTATGCTCAAGTCAGGAGGCTGCGACTTTAATAAACATTTAGCCATTCTTTCCTTAAGCGTCTTATTTCCACGTCGGAATAAAAACCTATACTTCAATAGGGTGAGGCCCTGCTTTCGAGTAAAACAAAGTAGATTATGATGTAGTTACTGTAAGTGTATGTTAAGGGAAGCCAATGTCGTCCACAACAAGCTATGAGTAGTGCAGCTGATGGACTGGGTCGACAGTGTGGCCAAGTTCAGTCACAGAGCTGCTGGACTGTGTGACATCTAGATCTTGCAGACAACGAGGCATTTCCTGGGTGATTTCTTTTCATTCCTCGCTCACATTAATCAAGCGCAGTGTTAGTTCAACTTAGCATCAGCTGACACTCAGCTGATTCAGCAACCACAACCGCAGCTGCCCACAAATGAAGGAAGTTCTATTTCAGATATTCTCCTTATATGCTGAATTCATTGTAACCCCCCCCCCGCCCCACCATCTCCTCAGCTCCTCTTGTCTTTTGTAAATCAATTTTCTATCACAGTGTTGCTGTTAAGACCTAATATTTGCTGTCAGGGTGGGTTAGCAGTAGCACTAAAAGTTAGCTGAACTATGTTATCATCACAAATGAGGCCACGCGGTGCTTTAAATGAAGGAGTAGAAACTTGATCCTTCTCTTCCTACTTCACTTGAAGTTGGTTGCTATTTTTACAGCCACAACCCGCGCGCATCCTTTGTCGTGCTTACAGCCATAAACATCTCATTGCGGAAGGAGAGGGGTTTCCCTTTGTTGGCTCGCTCTCCCCTTACCGAGTGGGGCCGACAGCTGCCAGATCTTCCCGACTTGGCGGCCAGCGTTTCCTCATCAATTCGACACTCCCCCATGCCTTCCCGTCCTGACACATTTTCATGTGACCGGTGGACAAACGGACTACAGGTGCCGATTAAACCATTACACAACAATGCATGTCTGCAAAGCCTCCACTTGACAAAGTGGTCAGCCTGGCAACGATGCAATGCTGCACAGAATGTTTTTTTGTTGACAAACTGCAGGAATCGGACCAGCCTGGAAGTGTGTTCTGGTTTATTCTAAACAGAACTTTCATGAATTCCTTCCCCTCTGCAAGGGATTAAGGAATTAGTTGATTGCAATGACCGGGCAAGACCTCATCAAATGCGAATCTAACCACAGAGCTGGGCTCCTCAAATACTCCCTTGTGTTGTATTTCATAATTTTCTAATGTTAATACAGTGATTTGAACAAGTTGAGGAACCTTTGAGTGTGTTGCATTTCTTGCAGAAAGAGTCAGAACGTACTACGTTTTTCAACTGAAAAACCAACTTCCACTATTTGCACTTTGTTGCCATCACATTGTGAGCGGAAAGATTGCAGAAGACAGTAACTGTACAACTACTAGCTACTCTTGCACTTCTTGAAATTAACTGAGAATTTTGATCTGTGCAGAGAGGAAGAGGAACCCTTACAACACATTATCCTCTCCAGGACCCTGCATCACCAGCATTCTGTTCGTTATCCGAGGCCTATAAAAAAGAGCTATAAAAATAATGAAGTACAGCAGGCCCAAAATAAAAGCCGCCTCTATCGTCAACTCCAAAGAATGACTGCTGACACAGATAAGCTCATTGTTCTTCCGTTTACCCCACTAGGAAAATATTTTAACTCTCAGAATGACTTAATACACAAAATAAATGGGATCCATAATGTGATGTCTGTGAAACCTCTGTATTTTCCGATGTGACATGACGCAACCGTGAGGGAGATGAGAGATTTAAAGCAACCCCGCCCCCCCCACGGGCAACCGTGCTTCATAGCTACTGAGTTACTAGTGTGATGTGTCGTTATTGTGCCTCACACGTTGTAAAACAGCACTGAATGCATCAACTCTCATTTGTTCCCCATACTTGTAGTAGCAGGGTCTATTAACTGGCAGCACTTGGCCCCATTGCTGAGAGCTTCACGCTGCATTAAGGCTCAAAATACAGATATCCGACTCAGAGGAAAACTGACATAAACTGTCTGAACAGGCTTTTGTGCGGGGTGTCTCGCTAATATATGATCTTGTTCAATATTTCATTTAAGCTGCTCATTCAAACGCAGAGGCTCAACCCCCCTCCGAGCAGGGATGCATTCCTGCTGGCTGGGAATTCTCTGCATTCCTCACATTCATCATTAATTGAAGTCTACTTCATTGTCTCACTCAGGAAAACACTGCGGTCGAAGATGCTGAGAGCAAGTGAAGGGTCTCTCAGCGAGGACCGGACATGTCTGACTCCCACAGGTTTGTGATCATTGGTCAGTTAAAATACGGGGTCAGTTTAAAGGGGCTTGCATTTTTGTCTCCGTGCATCTGGAATAATGAGATTAGGCCCTTGGAAATTAATAATTCAAAAGGTCTGAAGATTGAACACAGGGAGTGACTGACGCAACGAAGCATTCGGAGCTCTTGAAACAGACAGAAAACATCCTGAAAGTTTGGCCTTTTTTTGTACAGAGATGGAAAGCAACTTGGCGCATCATCCGAAATCTTGAAGTTGGACTTAAAAATCCTATGATATCCAACTTTAATGAAATGCACCTTGATGATGTTACGGTTTGAGGCCCCAAGAGATCTAACAGGACTCATTGCAGAGGAAGTTAGTGCAACATGTGGCTTTCTGGCCAACGAAGACAATGAAGTACACAGCTTTCAATGGCACAGCCCCACCCCGGCATGTCTGCAGACGTGCAATTAGACAACCTCAGCCTTTCCCTTTCCAAGAGAGATCCTCGACAGTCATTTACTTTACAGTTATAAGATGGTTCCTCTTGCCGACTCACAATGCTGTAAACCAGAGGATGAGGTAAGTCG
>CAESWR010000368.1:206061-216242 GCA_903171835.1 Mullus surmuletus
CGTCTGGGACTTTCTAGTGATTTGCATGTATGTAAAGTTGTTGTGAGACAGCTTATTTCATTGCTCGGCTGCCATCTTGGAGCACATGAGTTGAGTTTGTTTGGTTGGTTGACTTGGAAATGTTACCCTCCCTGTTTTGATTTATTTTTTGTCTTTTAATAAAAGCCTACAAATCTAATTGAGATCAAATTTTGAAGTAAATTACTTTTTGTGAGGCCCAGGCACACAGGACTCAGCATTTTGTATGTGTGTGTGTGTGTGTGTGACCCCAGCTCACCCATTTATCTTTGTTAGGTTTTTGTTAGTTTCCCCAACCAGTGATATCGCTTTTGAGTTTTGTATATTTGTGAGGAAATAATAGCATCTACATTCAAAGGATGACAAAAGATCGGCGTTGTGTAGAAAAATATGTTTTGTAATAAGCTTAAAAACCACATGAGGGCAGTAAACTCTTCACTTAGAGAAGAGTGATTGCTGCACTCAAAAGAGAAGGCAGACAGACAAATTGACTCTATGAGACTGATTAAAAAAAACAACCTTTCAAATAAACAGATTTTTGGAATGAGAGCAAACTTTTGGTTTATTTGTGCCCACGCAATGTTAGTTTTAATCTATTCTCATTTATTCTACCCACACATCTGTTGAACGTGACACACTTTATTTAGATCTAATTTTGGTAAATGACCCACACCATCGCACTGCATCGGTGATCATCTCTACGATTTGATTCTTTTGTGTCATCATTTCGGAGAGACTCAGCAAAAGAAAGCCATGCTGGAGGTGTCTGACTCCTCAGTACTGTTGTCATGTCCTGTGACAACAGCAGCATCAAAAATGTGGAAAGGACTCAGCGAGACTCTCACCACTCACAGAAAGCCCAGATATCACCCGATGATTTCAGCATCCGTGCACACTGCGGCCACGTCTAGACTCCGCTTCAATGTGACTGTGTTAGTTTCGTGGTTGCATCAGAGGGTTGATGTTCCAAGACATGGTTTCTGATTTCGGTTGACAAATGAGTATTTAATAAAACAATCACAATCGGCAATTCACAGAGGATAAATTTTTTTTTCATCATTATAATGTTCTCTGTGTGAAAATGGTCTACATTTTTTTTCTGCCCAAGAGAATAAATGTAATATTTGTGGACATGTTCAAACTTGAATTGTAGAATACATGTACTGCCAACAAAAGAAAATTGCCATCTGCGAGTACAAGTGGGAGAGAAGAACATTTCCTGACCACATGCTGGGTCTTAGGAAGCCTTAATCAGAACAGTATCAAAACTCTGATGAGTTTCAAAAACTGTCAATGAGACGGAGAGCGAGTGGCAACAGAATCAAGCAGAATATTCTCACACGGAATTTTGCCAAATATGGTAGGTTTGAATTCCAGCTCAGTGTAGCAACGAATATAACACAAGAGGAGCTTTCAGTGTATCTGTGTCTTTCCAATTTTCAATTAGTTTAGAATTTTGGCAGTGATAGGTAACAATTAAAAGTATTGTCTTATTGTATAGGTGGTAAATCCTCACCTTGCTGGTCATTTCTCCTGAGCATATTGTCTCTCTGAAGCTGTCAAGACATAATAGGATAACTCAGCTGTCATGGTGCTATATTGGATTCAATGGAAGAATGTGTTGATCGCATCACATCTAATCAAAGGTGATACTATATAGTTCTGAGACACTGTGCACTTATTTCATATATACATAATGTACATACATATGTATATTGTTTCAAGAACTCCTGCAATTCAATGACCAGCTTGTGTTGAAGGAAATATTATATGTTTTCAGATGAGTAATACATTCACTAGATTTATGAACATGATTACCTTATTCAGAGCAATCTTAGAGACATAATATCACAATATCACAATGCAAAATTACATAAGTTACAATGCGAGGATTCTGTCTGCACTGTCCACCTCCTCTGCATAAATCAATAAGCATCTCCAGCTAACGGATGCCCTGACATGTCCACAAGCAGACAGGCAGGAAAAGGCAATGAAACTGCTCAACGAAGGAGAGCTGAGACAGTGACTCACAATATTCATGTAAGTTCAGGCCGCAGATAACTTGGTTGGTGAGGTGAAGCCTTGGTCCCTATAGCAACAGGGAGAAAAAAAAGGCCCAGTGGGAATAAAAAGTCTCTTTGTCAAAAGTCAACAGCGTCGAAAGACAAAGTCCCTGTGGGTTTCAAGTCACCCTAAAGCACAGTAAGTTAAATTTTTTGTTGGCAGGATGGTCTGTGTATGAGATGCTACAAGCTCAGCAGCAGAATAAGCGTGAATAAGTGAGGAAGGTGAGACGTCTGCTGGCTCACATACTGCAGGGGAGTGCAAAGCTAAATCTATAGACTGTGTGGAGGAAGTCTGGTCTCTGGATTTAGAAGGATGATGATGTTTGGCCCCTGCCATTTCTGTTCTGGACATGAGAGAGGAGTTTGTTGAGAGAAGCAGCATCAAATATGGGATTCGCTGGGTAACCAAACTCCCTGAAACACATCCTGTTTGTTTTGTTGTTGGACCTTTTCATGCTGTATTCAAGAAAAGAAAATCAAGATCATAAACTCGTTAGGGAAAATGTTGGCGGGCCGAGGTGATAAATCAAAGGAGAAGTGGGGTGGGGACATTATAGTTCTTTACAATTTTCCTTGTTTTTGCCGTTATATCATTTGCAACTCCAGTGAACCAGCATGGAGGCATCACTCCATTTAGTCCGACACCACAACACGTAAATCGCCTCAGTGAGCCACAGGAGAAAACAAAACAAAGTTTCTCTTTTGTTTTGTGTTTTCCTTGACTATGTATTTGAAATACTATATTTGAACATCTATCACTGCAGAAGCATTTTCAACATGGCCGTGTTCCTGCTTTTCCTGCATCACTGTCTTGGCTTATTCTGACTTTTCATCAAGTATTTATTGGAACCATGATCGCCATCGTGTTCTTTCCATAACCCCGCAACAACTGAATGGATCCACATCTATGTAGGAATCTGCCTATGTTGCTTGATGTCAATGGATCTGGTCCATCATTGTGATAATTCGAGTTCCAGTCTTTGAACTTCTCCTTTAAAAGTTTCGGGGGATGCTTTTGAAGTTCACAGCTGGACCGACGACATTGAAGATTTCCATCAGACACGGCAGGGTCAGACCGTCCACAAAGATATCCAAAACGCGCTGTAGATTGTTGTCTTTAATCGCATTCTTTAAAATGTGGTCCACCTGTCATGAAAACTGGACAGTTTTCTACTATGTCTAAAGTCAGGGAAAAAAACCAATTAAATCAGATAGAACAAATGAAGTAGATTGTAGTCTTGCCCTTTCTCTGTGTTGTCTGGCTTTCATGTTTGCCAGTAGGAAAGTGCCCTCCTCAGCCCTGACTCAGATGGTTTGTGTGTGCATGCCGCTCGCTCTCCCTCTCTCTCCTCCCCTCGCATCTTTTCTTTTTTTTTTTTTTTTTTTTTACTCAAGCTGTCTTCCTCTCTGCCTCCTCCTCTCCTCTCATTCTCTCTCCTCACTCTCTCAATCCCTCTCTCCTTTTGATGACTTTGGTCCCTGGCGCTGCTCCCTCTCTCGTACTCTAACAGCGGCTCTGTCACTCACTCGCTCCGACCGGCTCTCCCCGGGCTCAGTCCTCATCATCGGAGGTTCCTCGACGTGTATGCGTTCTGCCAGGTGGACGCACTCCCCGCAGTCACCATTTCCACCCCGGAGAGCTCCACGCTGGCAGCGCAGCCCCTTCCCCGGCTGAGCATCGGGCGGAAGACCCTGGTGGCAGCTGCCGTGGGGGTCATGCTGGTCCTGGTCCTGGTGGTCCTCATCCCCGTGCTGGTGAGCTCCGTCGGCACAGGTGGCATCGACGAAAGCACGAGCCACTACGAGATGCTGGGCACCTGCCGCATGGTTTGTGACCCCTTCCCCAGCACGGGCACAATAGGGACAGGTGGGCAAGCGGGCACCGCCACAGCCACCACGGGCCTACAGGTGGACAACGAAGAGGACCTGAGCGACCACAGCATCGGCCCGCCGCTGCCCACCTACAGCGCCCACGGCTCACAAGGTAAACCCGGACGCCCGGGGAAGCCCGGACCCCCAGGACCCCCTGGAGAGCCAGGCCCACCTGGACCTAAAGGACCACCGGGGGATGGCGTGGACATAGTGCGGACTGGGATTCTGGGTCTAGGGGGCAAAGGGGCCGTAAGCACAACTACTTATAACACCACGCCTCGGGTGGCGTTTTACGCCGGACTAAGAAACCCTCAAGAAGGTTACGACATTCTGCGTTTTGACGACGTGGTGACCAACATTGGGGGTAACTATGAGGGCGCGACGGGCAAGTTCACCTGTAAGATCCCTGGCACCTACTTCTTCATCTACAATGTGCTGATGAGGGGCGGTGACGGCACCAGCATGTGGGCTGACCTGATCAAGAACGGTCTGGTGGGTGATGCTTTTACCTCTTCTTGATGTAATGTTGACATTAACAAATCCAACGATACAAATGGATGATTTTGATCCATTTCTTAACATTCTGAGTTACGAACACACAAATTATACGCTGGAATGAATCCGCATCAACTTGCTCATGGAACAGTGTGCTGGGATTCTAAATTGAGTAGTCATGCATTCATGTGAATAGTGATCTTGGGTCTGACTTGGTCTTGGTGTTGTAGTCCAGTATAATGACAATGCACAGTGGCACGCTGCCAGATTGTGTATCTGTGCATATTACACATCCAGTGATGTACATGTTGAAGTGAGTGGAGCGCTATCTCAACTCTGCACACATCAAAACACAGCCTGAGGTAGTGGCTAGTTCAAAGCTGGTGCCCTTTGAAATACAACAAACTTCATAGAGCCATGATGTGCGTTATCAGAGAGCCTGTCGGGCCCAGGCGTTTCAATATCGAATCATGATATTTGCTATATTCATGGGTAATTTTGTAATGTCTTTAAAGCCCCAGGTGATGACATTGATCAAACACCATGTAAATCTCAGTGTAGATGTTCCTCCTGCAAATACTTCAGACAGGCGGCAACAGGCTGCGCAAAGAGTAGACACAATTACACATGATACCCAGTAGTCGTGTTAGAAAAGCAAAACATTTTATTGTTTAATAAAGCCAGAGCTTGTGGTGAACTCTATTTGTAATTTGTAATGTAATTAAGTCAATTTTTGTACTTAATTCCACTGTTATGTCGAGAGCTGTGCCAAGCGAAAAAAAGTGCCATCGATACAATCAGCTGCAACACCAGCTTCTCTTACAAATCACCCTAATGACCATATTTTTTGTAAATTCTGAAGTTATTGAATTGCTATCCTATTGCTGCAATTAGGTTTAATATTGAATATTGGGCTGAAAAATCATAATTAAGGGAGACATGAAGGACTGTGGACAGACAACAGTGGGTCACCTCTACAACTACCTTACTCACCATGCTGACATTTCCCATCAGAATAGATTAATAACCTTTAAATATTATAAGGAAGATAAGAACCATAAACGGAAGAAACTTACGTGATTACAATGAAATAAAATCCACTTCAACCAAGCTCTAAAATCTCTTCAGCAGATGGAAAAAAACGCAAAAATGTCAGAGTGTTTAAGTAGATATTTGAATAATTATGATTCACCTGTAAAGATGTCCTTAAGCTCCCCCAACTCTCAATCTGTTCGTCTCTACGTGCACCCTTGAGCAGCCACTGCCCCCATAAATACCACCCCCAAATGTGACATTTCATTTAGAAAGCCAAGTATGTGCACATCTACTTATACTCCAGCCTCAAGAGATGGCAATTTTCATGATATCTAACAAGCGAATATGAAAATAATAATAAATAGTTTCCAGAGTTAGGTATGGCAGCGCACAGGAGGTCGAGGGACTGTTTTGCAATTCACACGCAGTGTCAAAGTGGCCTTGAGCGAGACACTGATCTCCTAATTGCTCCGGATGAGCAGGTTGACACCTTGTGCGTGAATCAGGCGAAGGGAATGTGTGTGTGAAGCACTTTTTAAAGCCCTTGCAGTTGAGAAAGCACAACATTAATGGAGCCTATTTACCATATTGTAGTTCTTGTAGAGTAATGACAATGCATAGAAAGTATATCAGATGAAAGCATTAATGAATAAACGTATTTATTGAGAAAAGGTAAAAGAGCATCAGCAGTACTAAAATGATTGTGATTTGAAAAACAAACACGTATTCATAATGATTATTATTATTCTGTCCAAGAGTTCACTTCAGGCAAAGTGCACATCGCTGGTTACACTTACCACCGTGACCATATTTACCATGTAAAAGCGGATTCCGTAATACTGTAAAATAATCTGCCCGTCAGTGTTGATATGTCAAGGAAAGGGAGTTTTAGGCGATTTCACCCTCATGTCTCAGAAATCCATCATCATGCTGTCATTCATTGCTCAACTTCAGACCCTGAAGCCCCCCCCCCCTTATTTGGCACTAATTAACCTTAACCCCCCGTCGAACGCTGATGTTCATAAAGTTAGTTTGCAACATTTTGGCACAGTCTGGACGAGGCTGCGGATAGGATTTACGCTCTCATGCTCCTTACTGAGACAGCGGAACAGCAGAACGTGGCAGCCCAGATCATCGCCGCTTACATGCTCGGGCTTAGGATATTTGCTCACTCTCCGCATTTTTCAGCATTGTTCCGGCGAGGGATTTTTGCACCCTCGTCTTTATTATCCCGAGTTAACACAGTGACACTTAGGAGCCACGACACCCATGGGATTTTCTGTGTTCCACCCAGAGAGAGGTTGATGTAAGAGAGGGACATGAGGAAAAGGGAGAGTGTGCACCGCCATCCTTCCTCAGAGGCAGACTGACTCAACCCTGACCCTTTCAGTTGAGTCATAAGAGAAAAACAAGATATTCACCACAGGGGATATACTTTTACACAATGTCAAACTCTTAAATTTAGTCCCCACTTCTTGCAGATATTCCTTCCTTAAAAAATGCGGTCATCCAGTGAAACCTGTGTGATATTCGTTTGCACAACACATGGGATTTTGGGTTCGTAAAACACCCTTATTATATTTTAGCACTTTTCCCAACTTTTTTATTATTTTTTTTGTTGTATTTTTACATATGTAAAATAATTAACCAAAGGAATGTGCCTTGCTTTCTATACAGCATTCTAATATTTACTCTTTCTATGTTTGTGACATCCCAGGTCAGGGCCAGTGCCATCGCCCAGGACCAGGACCAGAGTTATGACTACGCCAGCAACAGTGTCATCCTTCATTTGGATGCGGGCGATGAGGTTTTCATAAAACTGGACGGGGGCAAAGCTCACGGCGGCAACAGTAACAAATACAGCACCTTCTCAGGGTTCATCCTTTATGCTGACTGAGGACCGGAAGAGAGGTGAAAGGTTACAGCCAGAGGACATTCGATTTCTGACTTTCACTCGGCTTTTTGCGGTGAGGTTAATGTTGCCCATAGCCACGGATCTACGGTGGGATGTGGCCACCACGAATGCCGAGATGAAAGCTGCGGATCTGTGGTTATCGGTAACAGTCCACCTCTTCCTCCATACGTCCCCATTGTATTCAGGGTGCCTACGCCGCTATTCAGATGAACGCGAGCAACGTAACAGTGACAGTCGCTGCCATGTGTCATGCCGAGGTGCAGTCGCAGTTCTGACAGTGCGAAGCCTCAACATCATTTTTAAGCTGTCACATCAAATTCGAGTCTGGAAATCCTACAGTTTTTGGCAGTGTTTGTTGATGTGCTGTTTAGATTTTATGTTCAGATTATGTTTTCCGATGCTGGTTGTATGATAAAGATGTTGTGTTTCCACGACTGGAGATATATTTCCCCACAAGAAATTCCAATTTGTCAAACATCGGGCGCCGAAAAGAGATTATGATTGTCATGAAAGGCAGATAGCGTCTCAAAATGTATTGTGTCTCAGTGTGATCATTTGGGAAATCATGTCATATTAACCCATTATATTTGGGATATTGTTAGTGTAAATCTGATATTGAATCTTGTCTGAACACAGTCAACGTAGTGTCAGCATTGCACATACATCGTGTGTGAGTCTGTTTAAAGAATATGTGTCAAATAGTTGTACATCATGTAATGGTCAATGTGCTCATTTGTAAAAACTTATTTTAATCTTGCATGCGACATCTGTTACATTCAGCCCTCCAAATGTATGTTTCTAAATAGAGCTGCAGAAAATATATCAATTTTAAACCAATTTAGTGTGGGCTGACGGAGCATCTACTGATCTTGGTTTTAATTTTCTATGTATCCATGATTTTTCATTAAAAACTTTTTTTGCATTTCCTCACACATTATCTCGTTAATGTCACCGCCTCATCTATTTTGCGATCAGCTGTTCTGATCTCTCATTTTCCAGTAAGACCGAGCCTTTAGACTCCAAATGTTACACTCACGAGAGCCACGCTTTAGCGCAGCAAGAGGCAATCAACGGCGAGATGATCACTGAGGGGAAAGGAGGGAGAAAACACAGCTGTGTTAAATGCCAAATGAAGCAGGGGCTGATTGTGTTTTACAATCAAAGGAGAAATGTGTTTTTTTCCTCTAATGGGTGTGGAGACGCTGAGATATGGCGGGAGAAGTCAGGAGACGGGTGTTAGAACATATCATGACAAAGCTTAGATCAGAGTGGGGGAGTAATCCAGGGCAAATTAGCCTCCGCTGTGACTGCGACACAAGTGTCACAGACAAGAGAATAGCTTCCAGGCCTGAACTGTATAAGCAAATATATTTTTCTGTTTTCTTAAGAGCTGACTTTGATAATGTGAAATTGTTTGGACATAATTTGCTTTTGACATGGGCCACTGAGGTCCCCTAACTCTCTTAGTCCGAGACACCAGCAACTTCTTACGTTTGGTGGATGTAAAGCCATGTTGATATGGAAACTGTGGTAAAACGCACATTTGTTACTTGATAATAATATTACTACCAGGTTGTGAGTGAGCCAATTCCTGCTCACAAGCTGTCAAAAAAAACACCAACTACAAGAATAGTTGACTTTTTGAGGTAAAACATTACTATTTCTAGTTCCATTGAGAGTGACAAAGTGAAGTGCAGTGAAAATGCATGCAAACAGGTTGTGGACTTTGCAACTTTCATAATTCCAATAAGCAAAGATGTTGCACAAAACACCAGATGCTTCAAGTGCCACCATTACCATGGAGAGTATTATAAACATGATTTTACACCTACACTTACACTTATCAACTATGCTTAATCATCCCATTAACGCTTCATTTTGAAGACTAACACTTTTGATTGAGGAAAGCGATATTGTTGTGTGTTTCTCACAGCTGGGGGGGGATGTACAGAATCAGTCTTCAGCGTTGGCCCCCTTTCCAGGCATCTATATTTGATGACTTAAATGCCTCTTGAAGCGGAACTAACTTCATCTTTAAACGATACAACAGTTGGAGGAGCTGATTAAAATGAGGGGAAGGGGTTTGGATTGTCACACTGCGCGGTCAGAGCTTCCCGTGGTCTGTTAAACCGTTTTAATTTTTGCTGTAAAGAACGGGGAACCCTCAGGTCCATAACTTAAGCTTTTCTTAAGACAGCACAATTCCCCCAGATACAATTAAGACTGAGGGTCCGTGCCTAAGCAGAGGTCACTCAAGCCATGGGGCAGCTGAGAACTAGCACAGGCTGTTTTCTCCTCGCAGGGTCTATGAGCACATCTTCAAATTAGAGACTTCATGTCACAGTGTCAAAGACAAGCGCCCCCGGTTCGCAAGAAACAGCTTTCATCGCTGAAACCACTGGAACCGCACGTTGCCCGGGAGTGGGCAACATCTGGGCCGTTCCCAAGGGCCGTGGGGAAACACAGCCACAAAATCATTCTTATAAAATGAACAACACGCAAAGATTTAGGTGTGCGTGTCATAAAAATGCGCATGTCCTGTAGGCAGCGTTTGCTGCGTGTGGAGAAAGAAGTACTTTAGCTGTGCCATCATGCTAGCAATGGTTGCATCACACTAGGTAAAAAGGTACTTGCCGGTGTTGCCATCCGCCATTTGTTTCCAAACCATTCATTCAGGTCTGTAGACCCCTTTCTGGAGGAACTCTCTTGGCAGGCACCATCTTTGCCTCATCCGGCAAAAATGGGCAATCTTCGCTGATGCCATTGTGTAATGGACCCCC
>CAESWR010000368.1:238748-252312 GCA_903171835.1 Mullus surmuletus
TGCGGCGGCGGAGAGGGCGCACACAGAAAGCTGCCCTACTGGCTCTACTTGATTCCTGCGGCAGTGTGTGTCAGCCTTCACTTTTGCTGCAGTGTTTACAGGGAATAGATGTTTACAGGGATTGAAATGCCGGACGTGAGCTGACGCTGGGAATCAGCTTCTGTTGAGGAGAGGCCGTCTTCATGAAGGATCCCAACAGGTAAAAAGCTTTTTTTTGGTGTTTTTTTGTGTTTTTTTTATCAGTCTTTGTGTTCTGCTGTGACTGCCCACCTCTGTTTCTCTTCAACCTTTGTCTCTCCCACACATTTCCTTCTCTCTCTCACTGAGTCTTTTGTTTTCTATCACATGTGGCTCTCTGTGCTCGGAGCATAGGGGGGGTGGGGGGGTGGGTCAGAGGGGGGCAGGACATGTGTGTTTTTAATTGGCCTTCCGTTAAAGTCTGACTCTTTCCTGTGTACTGTGGGACTGTGAGGGGGTCAGCGGCTCCTCCTGTTAGCATCCCAGTGCTTCTTTGGGAGGAGTGAGCACACACACTGCAGAGGCGAGGAGGAAGAGGAGGCCACGCCGATGAGTTGTCAACTGGGCTTTGCTTCTTTCAGCTCAAGGATGGACAAGGATGGTGGGAAGCCAAAGACATATGTCTCCACTTTTCGGCTGGACCTCAAGCCTCAAGCCAAGACGGTCTGTGTGCAGGAAGGGAGAGAGAATGGACTGGATGCCAGTCACAGGACGGTGGTGACAATCAACAAAGTGGGAGTTGCTGAAACAGGTAAAGACTGATTGTTTGTGAGTGTTTAGCATCACGTGACAGCACCTACACTGGAGCTACACATCCCACTGTCACATCAGTCATTTACCACAGTTACACGCGCTGCAGCATCTGTGTGCACACCATGTTTAAATGTTTGTAAGTGTATACTTACCTTCCCTAAGGAGGGAAACCAGGAATACTAGTATTTGTTGGATGGTGTATGATTCCCCGAGGCTCCTTCATACTGTGACTAAGCCTTGTTTATACGGGATGCATCATAAAGACGCTACTTGTTTTGTGGTCATGTTCAGAGGAGGCACACACACACACACACACAAACACAGCCAATTGCCCACTCCGCCGGACATTCCAAACAGCAGAATGCAAACACATGTCGGGGGGGGGGAGGTGTGTAAACATGATTTGAAAGTCTCCACTTTGCCACTTCAGTCTATAGTCACGCACCCAGACACGGCGAGCAATCTCTGGAACCAAAAGATTCCAGATTTAGCTCATTTTTACTGTACTTACGGTCCGTGTGCAAAAGTTAGTGGTGGCTGTCTAACTTTTGTTTATGGTGAAGCAATGTTTTTTGTTCTTTTTACTTAATGGATTAAAACGCATTAGAAAGACAATATTTCCATCCTTTTGATGGAAATTATCAGCCAAATATATTATTTTGCAACTTGCTTTCACACACAACCGCCAAAAAAATGATCAGGCCACTAAATGTTTTGTTATATAGTTAAATTAATCCATAATTTGATCATGTACAGCAATATCGACTGCACATTCTAGGGTTCACAACAGTTGAGGAAGTTGCAACATGTCTGGACTGGAGACCTTCCCAACCAAATCGCTAATTGGGGTTGACCTTCGCATTTTTGGTCTGTCGTCGGTCTGGAGTGGCCAGCACTTTAGGAAACTCAAGTGTATACAGTTCTTCAACACAAAAAAACCTAAAAAAAAACCTCCCATTGTTCTGAACCTCCTGTTAAGATGGCAGCCAGACACCCGTCCAGACCAGGGACCCCCCTCGTTTCCAAACAGCCCTACGTGACTGCACGGTCGACGCAGGAAGTGATGCCACTTTTCAAGTTGTGATTGTGGGAAGTCAGCCCCTGACTGTTTCCTGGCAACACAATGGTAAGTGGCCCTTTAACCAATCCTCCTCCATGAGAGCGGAAATGATGCAAGAGTACGATGACCAAAGCACTGCCAGAAAACGCAATGCCCCGTATTTCATGGAATTTCAGTGAACTTCTCACCCACAAGCTTGTCTGGTTGTTACCTCACCATCAACAGGTGTGGACCCGCGTTCCACCAAGACCTCCTTCAGTCACGGCGTCGCCAGCCTGCATCTGACTCAGTGTTCACTGGACGATGCTGGGACGTATACCTGCATAGCTGAGAACGCTGCAGGAAAACAGTCAAGCAGGGCCGATTTGCATATTACAGGTAAAGCAGGAATCATGTGTCCAACCACTCATCAAACATGTAGAACAAAAAAAAACAACTCTTTTATTCTTTCACATTCAGCCAGTCAGCCGCCTGTGTTTACTAATCTCAGTGTCACACTCTCGTCTGCCATGCAACAGCTACAAAAGAGGAAGTTCCCACGACACGCGAGCAGCACAGAGAGTTGGCGCTCCGGCCTGCGTCACCTGGCGACACTGAAGTGACCTCACCGTCTGAGGCGGAGACTCAGCACGTGGGAGACGGAGGTAGAGCTCCGCGTAGCAGCCTTTTTTCTTCAACTTATTACTTGTGTCAATTAATAGTGAACTGGAAAGGGGGAGTGTAATGTGTATTCATTACAATGATGTGTTAATGTGAAATGCAATGAATGTTCTGTTTTTCCCCCCAAATTAACGAAGTGGTATTTGCTAGCGGCTTCTACCAATTTGCAGAAGGGTAATGGGAGAAGTGTGCCGCAGGGTTAATTGTAACAGAAAATGTGAATCCTGCATGATAGCCATTCCTATCTATTTTCTGTTTTAGATTTGACGCTGGCTTATAATTTTCCGTTTTATTATTATATATTTCAAAACTGAAGATCTGGTTTTAAGGAAGAATCATTGTCGGGATTTGAATCCTTATCGGCCCTCGTGGCACATATGATTGACAGCAAACATTTTGGCAAATCAAAACTGTTACCTGTATGTTGCTTTTTGACAATGCAACCGAACTTGACTGCTCCCGTGTGATTGGTCAGGCCCCTCCCCCAGGCGCCTGTCACGCAGCACACCTGTGATTCCTCCCCTCTCTTCAGTCCCTGCTGGCTTCACCAGAGAGTGCGACCCTCAAACAGACGCTGACAAAGGTGAGTTTAGGGTACGGCATCATGTGAGCGAATGCATAAAATACAGATACATGCTGTGCTGTTGTACTGATTTTGATTTTTTTTCCCCCCGTGAAGAGCCTCCTGTGGAGTTCGTGGACCCACCAGAGCAGGTTGACGTGCGAGTCGGGGGGGAAGTGCAGCTCCTGTGTGAGTTCCGCAGCAGCTGTGTCCCCGTGGCCTGCTGCTGGATTTACAACAGAGACAAAGTATTGATGCCCAACAGCTTGTTTCAATCACCACACGCTTCCCATTCTCGTGTTTTCTGGTTACTTACTACATGTTGTTCCACCCTTCTTCTCGCCCAGGTGGTATTAAAAGGGCCCAGGATGTCCGTCTGGAGCAGTGAGACGCAGAGCGGCGTGGAGATCCCTCAGGCCTGTCCGGACGACACCGGCTCCTACACTGTAGTTGTGAGGAACCGAATCGGCTCTGCGCAGCACACAGTCTCGCTCAGTGTTATAGGTGAGACCTTTTGCAGCCATTTTTGCTGTTTCCCAGTGATTTCAGGTGTGTTGCTCTCTAAACACGCACTTTCATGCTTGACGTGGAGAAAATGAAGGACCTGGAAGCATAACTTCGTCTTGATGCACTTGTTTTTTTTGCACATGGGGAAAAATACTAATGTTTGATTTATCCGCAGATTGTCCCGAACCGCCGGCCTCCCATCCTGTGGTCTCCCAGCTGTCCACACAGTCCCTGGTTCTCTCCTGGACGGGTCCCAGCTATGACGGGGGCACGGCCGTGTTGGGTTACATCGTGGAGGTCCGGCAAGAGAGTCCGGATGAGCCCGGGGTCTGGACGGAAGTAAACACGCGCTGTAAGAACACGTCTTACCACGTCCGCTCGGGCCTGCAGCCCCAGGGCCAGTACCGCTTCCGAGTCAGAGCCTACAACACCGCCGGGGTCAGCGAGCCCAGTCAGGAGTCCGAATGTATCACCATGGCAACACCAAGTACGTAATGAGTTGCTGTGAAAAGGTGCTTGAAAGGCAACTGATACTGAATACTGACGAGAGGATTTTTCTGTTTTTTGCAGAGGAAAAAAAAGCAGACATGGAGACATACGTCACCATAACAGTTGACACTACATCTAAGGTCAAGGATCACTACAACGTGCACGAGAAGCTCGGAGTGTGAGTATTGGTTGTTTGGGGAAAGAAATACTAAAGCAAACATTTTTGAAAGTCTCCTCATTTTCTCTGTCTTTTCCAGCGGAAAGTTTGGCCAAGTGTTCCGCCTGTCCCACAAAGAGACCGGGCAGGAGTGCGCAGGGAAGTTCTACCGAGCCAAGACCTCCAAGGAGAAGACAGCGGCTCGCCAGGAGATCGAACTCATGAACTGTCTCCACCACCCAAAGCTGGTCCAGTGTCTGGCTGCGTATCACACGCGCTCTGAGATGGTGATGATCATGGAGTAGTGAGTCAACGCGCCCATGTTTCCAAAAAAATGACAAAACAGTTCACCCATTTTTGGTCAAAAACTCCTGTGAAAAGCCCATTGCTATGTTAAGTCGGTGCCAGTTAGAAGAGCAGCTTCTTCTGTGGCACAGACCTGAGCAGTACATCTCTGTCCAGCATCGCCGGCGGGGAGCTCTTCGAGCGCATTGTGGATGAGAACTTCGAACACACGGAGCCCACCAGCGCCCGTTACATGCAGCAGATTCTGGAGGGCATGCAGTATGTTCACAAGCAGAACATCGTCCACCTAGACCTCAAGCCGGAGAACATTGTGTGTGTGGACACCACCGGCACGCGTATCAAGATCATTGATTTTGGCCTTGCCAGTAAACTAGGTGAGTTCTGATTACGTTTTTATTTGTTTAATGCAAAATTCAAAATAGGAATACGAAACAAAAAGTCTGATTCCCTCTAATTATTTTTAAGTTCTGTCCTTAATTTGATTGAGTACCGGCCACCATCTCCATTGTGCAACTCTTGATGTGCGTCTTGTGTTGATAAATGAAATGCATCCGACTATAGTTCATGAAAAACCTTGTGTGCGGTTCAATGAATGCAAAGATTGTTTCGTGCTTCCTCGCATTATGTGGGTGCCGCACACACTGATAACACTGCAAGGTCCCCAGAGAATGGCTCATTATTTAAAGACACCAAAAAACTGTCACCCCGTGGTACATAATGTCCAGTTTCATGATGTCATCTCCTCAAATAGACTTGATATCTCACTGCTGCTCCGACCCAATAAAAGCAGCAAAGCCCGTCAAAGCCAATTCAGGCAGAAAATCTGGCGCTGCAGACGCTGCAGCTCCAGATTGGGTGGTTTGTTTAGGAGTGACTCGAGCCCCTCTGTAAATAGGCTGATGCATGCGGACAAATACGAAAACATTTTGCGGTGACGTGTTGAATATGCAAGCGTGCTTGTCCTGTGTTCCACAGAGGAGGGCAAACCTCTCATGGTGATGCATGGGACGCCGGAGTTTGTGGCCCCTGAGGTGGTCAACTATGAGCCCGTGGGTCTGCAAACTGACATGTGGAGCGTTGGAGTCATCTGCTTTATCTTGTAAGTCAAACAGTCGCTGTGGCTGTTTGGAAAAACAGACACAAACACTCTTTGGGAGGGACATAGAATTAGGAAAACACTCCTGACACAAGGCTCTGCCTACTTTTTATTTTTTTATTAGAAGGTGAAAAGACTATCAAAATCCTCTATTCTTGATTAATAACTAAAAATGCTGTTCTTTGAGTATCTGACAAAGGCAAACATGTTTGAGTGGCTTCATGTACCAGGAATACACGATCAACCTTGATAATTTCATGGAAGCCTAATTCAGTTTACCTACATACAGCTTGGGCGCCATCTGCTGGTGCTTTGTGATTACTGATCTGACTGTGAAGGTCTTTTGCTGTGGATTCTGTAAAGCTGAAGTATCAGTGGCAGAATTTCTACCATGAACATCATTGAACGGATTAATTTGGTTTTCAATCAATGTTAGAACACCATATGTTTTTTTTGTTGTTTTTTTTAAGAGTCTGGGACAGAAATGGGGATATGAAGTCTAGCAAATGAAGTCTGTAGAACATGCAAAAAATGGGATATTCATGCAATATAAAAGAAGAAGAAAAGACATTTGCCATTCAGTGACCGACTCTCATGTTTGTGCGCCAGGCTCAGTGGAGAATCCCCTTTCCAGGGAAACAGTGATGCTGAGACGTTAGCGCTTGTGACTGCTGCCTCCTACGAGTTTGACCAGGAGAGCTTTGAGGACATTTCTGACCAAGCCAAGGACTTCATCAGCTCCCTGCTGAAAAAGGACATGAGGTTGGTCTACTTCCCATGTATGAGATGGGAGAAAATGGCCGGGGGTGGTAGCAGCTGAGCGGGGGTGGGGGTGAGGGGGGCAGTGTATGCGTGATGTATGTATGAGATGTATCTACAAGGAAAACACATGATGGTGTTTTGATTTACCGCAGTCCATAATGTCACAATCTGAGTAAGCTACTCCTCGCGGCTCTGGGTGCCAGTTCAGGGAGAAACGTGATCTTATATAGACGGCCGATGATCCACAGCTGCACTGATCTCAGCAGACTGACAGCTTTTGCCTCCTCGCACGCTAGATGCAGGTTGTCATGTACGGAGGCCCTCGCCCACCCATGGACGGCCTCTTTTACGCCTCTGAGCCGCAGGCCCACCAAGTCCCTCAAGAAGGGGAAGATGAGACGCTTCCTGGCCAAGCGCAAGTGGAAGGTAACACAAAATCCACATTCCGGTGTAGACCTGGAGCGCGAGTGTGGTCGGTCATCGGCTGGTATTTGTCCTTTCAACTCCTAGAAAACTGGCAAGGCGGTTCTGGCCCTCCAGAGGATGGCTAACCTCTCCAACAGGCCCGACTCTCCTGGCATCCCCTCAGACGGTAAGTAAGATGCAAACACACACACACAGGCAAAACCCTCCTACGTCCCAGAGCTACATACATATGACAGATGACTCAGTTTCAGACTGTCACTTCAAGTTTGCCTCTTTGTGATCAGTGAAGGCTTGTTTTGCATTTTACTCATCGTGTTTGCTGCCTCTCATCCAGAGCCAGGCTGGAGCCAAGAGGCAGAGGAGGCCATCCAGTCGCTGGAGAAGCAGCTTCAGATGGAGCCTCGTTTCCAGCGGCCCCTGAAGGACGCCGCCCTGCCCAGGGGAGCGACCGCACATCTGACTTGCCTCATCGATGGTAGAGTGAAAGAACTATGATGCGTTTCATTAGAAACTGCCCGATCACACACCGCCGGGCAGAGGCAAACCGCACCATCGCATAAAATATTTTGATTATGTCAGAGTGAGTCATGAATCAGCAGTTTGAAGGTTATAATTAACATAAAATGCATTAAATGATCTCATGTCATATTTGAGCTTCAAAGGAAAAGGCAGTTAAATGTCAGTACAATGAACTGGAACTATTGAAATCCTGCATCGAAGTTGGAACAATTTGTCCAGACAAAGCTAGTGCGTTTCGTATATATATATATATATTTACATTAAAAAAACATTGTGAATGATAATGTATGAATCAACACAACCTTGGGTAGGTCGGTACTGAAAAATGATGCAAGCTTGCACACCCACTGCTTCGGAGCATTTTGTGTGTTTTTTTATTGTTCAGGTGCATCAACGCAGACCAACAAAAGTTAACAACAAATATTTTTTGCAAAAATGCAATGTTTAGTTGTTCAGAAAGCCTTTATCTGTGAGCTCTGAAGCAATGCCTCACTGTATCCACTGCAGCGTACCCACAACCGGAGGTGATGTGGCTCCAGAATGAGGAACTGCTCACGGCGTCCTGCAGAGTGACCATGGAGCAGGATGAGGGGGGGCTCTGCTCGCTGCTCGTGGCTGATGTGGAGCCCTCTGACTCGGGGGTGTATGTGTGCAGGGCCAGCAACAAGCTGGGAGAGGCCAGGTGTTCTGCCAAAGTGAAGGTGGAGATGTGAGCCACGACCAGGAGATACTTTTACTGCTCAGGACGTTCTTCATTCTTTTTTCTTAAATGGACATTATGCGTTGGCACAATGACGGACAGTTGCTCACTGCCTCACAAAAGGATCACGATACACAATTTCAAATGCAAAAATGGTGTGTTTGCGGCAGTACTTTTTTTTTTTTTTAAGATTTCAGATCACCAGTCACTAATGCACTTACTCTCTTTAGGTGTGGTTGCTCACTGATTGTGCAAAGGTTTACCGTAAGGTCACATGTTCTAACTCACCCGGTCAATGTTCACAAGACAGTTCACAAATTGTAGGTTTTGCACTTTTAAATATTGTTCATTGTAAATGTTTTTAAAGCTTTTGAAATAAAGGTGGAATTTAAGAGAAAAGTTCAACCTTGAATTTCCTTCTTGTTGTCTACCAGTATTTCTGAATGCTTTTAAAAAATGTTTTCAACAATATAAACTGATTTGTTGTCACCTACTTTAACAACACAGCTGGTTGATGATTAAGTTGTGTGCTATCATGGGGGCTCTCCTTAATGAGGCTGCAAGTAACACCAGGTAACGGACTGATAACTTATTTGCATTTTATGTGGCAAATTATGTGGTGTGAATGCTTTGCAGTGTTGCTGTGGGGAAAGTAGAGAAAAGGTACATGTTGAATGCCATACACACGGCACAATTTGCAAATGTTTCATTTCTCACCTTTGTTTCCACTACTGGATTTTTTTCATTGAGTGCATATATGGTAGATATATATGCGTGGAATAATGAGCATAAAATACTACATAGCCTAGTTTTTGTTAAATTGACCCCAAAGAGATATCCTTCTTTGATCATTGTAAATGTCAAACAAACATCTATAATAATTGAGCGTTAACTGGCTGCATTCAACTGAGATTTTCTGTGCTATTTCTACTTGTAAATTAAATATGTATGCGTGCATTCATGGTAAATGGATTTTTCAGACCTCTTTGATTTCATGATACAAAAACATTCTCATCAGAAAAACATCAGAAACAAGGAGGAACACATCCTTTAATTCCATGATTCTACAGTAGCAATATTTAGATACCATTTTTCAGCTTTCCCTTGTTCGGTGTCACACTGAGAAGAAAAGGGGAAGTAGGCAGAACTTGTAGTGGTCATTAGATATAAAATAATAACTCTTGGTCTTGAATGACCTTACTTTTGGGCATTCTAGCATCCACATAACGGTATACACAATTCTGGTCGGAAAACATGTTTACATAAACAGATCTGCATTTACTTAGAAATACTCTATTAATCCCCAAGAGGAATTCCGGCCTGCACACTGCAAAATTGGTTCGTCAGGGATCGTCAGTTCTCTTTTTGCCCCCCATCCATTATTCAACCAACCACTGTGGAAGAAATATTTAAAAACCTGTGGAACGTTGATCAGGCACTGAGTCTTTGCTGAAGTGATGAAGCTTGCTGGTTTGTGGCTACGGCCGCACATTCACTTCTCTCTAAGGCAGCGTTTCTTAATGCGTATATTTGATTTGTTTGCACACGTCCCTTGGCCACATTGTTGCAGTGACCCACACGTGCTCCTACACTCCCTCTTGCTTCTGCTGGATTCTTTTCTGAAGAAGGTTCCAGGCCTTTAATACCTTCAAAATGAAAAGAGAAAAACAAAATACCGTCTAAGCAATATCTTAAATAAGCCAATAAATACTGACAGGGGTGATGTGTGTCAGACCTGTTTGCGGGTGACGTCTGGCTCCCACAGCGTGCTGAGCACTACGTTAGCGTGCTCTACTTGCTTAGCATTGGACCACTGACTCTGCAGTCGGCGTTGGGCGTCCTCAGCGGCCACACCATCTCGCTCGGTTATCCTTAACACCGCCTGAGAGAGGAGACAAGACAATGAGGCCAATCTTCTACGCTGGCATCCCCTTGTGATAAAACTCATGTCTGGTCAATTCACACGTGGTTTTCTTGACTAGTACTGCAAAAGAGCTGTGGCTCAAATCCATATGGTGGCAATAAGTTGGTTCTCTACTTCCATTAAGTACTAAACTCATAAGAATAACTTAGCCCAACAGCATTTTACCTCGTCCTCGGGGATGATGCACACCCAGACCTCATGGACCATGTCTGTCCACCCTGCCTCCAGAAGAACCGCTGCATCCAACACACACACCTCTTTGCCTGGAAAAGGCAACAGTTCTCTTTTTAGTAAATTGATTATGAAGACAGAAGGTTTTTTTTAGACTATTTAGCTATTAAAACCCATCTTACTTGACCCAGTGATCATGTTATTCAATCTTCCACCATCAAATAATCAAAAATCCAAGTATACAGACCATCTTTAATCGTACACAACTTTTATTTGGGTTTTTTCATTACTTGGAAAAAACACATACAAAACTGCAACAAAAGCTGCATTTTCATCCTCAAACAGACACGGATTGAGGTAATGCACAGCTCTGTAGTGCTGATATCAGTGTAATACACTACCTTCTTCTCTGGCCTGACTGATCCTCTTCCTCACAAGTAGTGCGATCTCAGGCCAAACAATGTCTGTTAAGGCTTTTAACCCCTCCTGCAGGAATCACACATCATTTGTGATAAAGGATGGATGCAGCACTGCAGCAGTTGGCCATTTTGTTAATCTGCCATTACCTGGTTTCCAAAGACTTTTTTTCCCAACGCACGTCGATTGATGCTTTTATCCTCATTTAGGAGATCTAGAAGTTTTAAAGACACATAGTGAGATACTGAAACTGCAGACAGGGATATCACTGCAACATAAGTAACTATAGATATAAAAACAAATGTTTTTTCTTATCTGGGCAAATTAAACATTTCAAAGTCAGAAGACGTTTCCCCAACTTTTATCAAAATCAAACAAGCGACATTTGAGACATCACTCACTTTTAGTTACTTCGATGACCTCATTGTGTCAATCATCCAGGTGTTCATATAAAAACTCAAAGGTGCAACAAAGCTTTTTGCCATCAAAGGAACACAGTTTGTGATTGATATATGACAGGGATGCGAACGGCACATCTGTAACCCTCACAACCCCCAATGTCCCGAGTGCAAGCGTTTTCTTACCCGACCCAAATTTTTCCAGCACTCTGTGATAGGCTGCCGTGCCCAGCTGGTACACCTCATGGCCCAGCTTGTCACAGTCAATCCGAGCCGCGCCCAAAGCCTCCAGCTGTCTGGCGATGGAGCTCTTTCCGCTGCCGCTGCCTCCGGTCAGCCCGATCACACAGGGCAGGCGAGGGAGATGGGAGGCGTCCTGGCTCAGGAGAACAAAACACATGGGGGATTTCACTCTGAAGAATCGCATATGACACAAACAAACTAAACCAGCCAGACAAACAAGACGTGATGGCAATGGTGGGGTGAGACTGCATCTTAAGACGCACTCGTCTTGCTACTCCCACTAATGGAAATAAAGGCTCCTTTTTCCTCAATGTATTTGTTTTCTCAGTGTTTTCATATCTGATTTATACTGATGCTATTTGTTAAATTTCTAATTGACTGTTTACTGTGGCTTTTCCAGGACCTACTTTCAGAGGGGAAAGAAGTGTTCCAAGCAGTCGAGAGCGCAAACTGGAGGAGCTTATCTTCTCCTCTTCTGTCTCGGTGTGGTGTGCGTCTTTAAGCAGCTGGATCTCATGTAGAACAAGAGCTGGGAGACCCTGGTTTAAAAAGCAGAGCGCAACAGCAATAATGTGTGGCAGATGTTATCCGCTGGGAAATATTGTTGTGTTTCTTTGACTTACGTTTTCCACGCGCTTCTTGTTGACGGCCTCCCCTCCCTTCCGGGTCTCCTCGCTCACCACGATGCATTCCAGCAAGGGGTCGACCACGGACACCCCATATGGGTCGTCGAGAGGCATGATCTCGACCTGCAGCGAGGGCTTGACGTCCTGTAGGAATTCCTGTATTCTCTGGACTCGCAGGGAGTAGGGTTCGATGAGCTCTTTCAGCACCTTTTCTGCGGACGCAAATGAAAACATGGGGGCTACCGGCCTGCGTCTGTGCATAGTTATGTTAATTATACAGTACATGAAACATCACATACTCACTTTTCAGCATTGCTCGGTCACATACACAAATAATGAACCGTTGATTGGCGAGCAAGCATGAAATGTTGAGCAGGGTTTTATGCGCCCCATGGAGGCGGTCAAACGTCCCCCCTACCACCACATCACTGTAAGTCTCCAAGCGTTGGGCCTTGTCTTCAGGTTCTTTCTGCACTTCCTCCTCCTCCTCCAGCAGCTTCATCATCTGTGGGTGGAGCAGCACCGATGAGAGCCCGGGGCTGCACACGTAGCAGTGTCCGGCGTACTTCTGCAGACACTGCGTGACCTGATTGGACTGGCCCGGGTCCTGCAGCGGGAAGTCTGTGAGCACAACCTCTGGGGAGTGAGCAAGAGACTGTGGCGTGGGGAAAGGGCAGCTGGGAATCGTGGTCCCTCCATCTGCCGACGGAGTGCGGACGTTGGTGAGCAAAACGCGAACGTCCAGGTGCCCGCAGACGTCGGTCGCGTTGCTGTAAAGGCGGTTAATGAGCGCAGACAAGTCCACTGCTGGCGGAATGAAGACCGGCCGTGGCTGCGTCCCGCTGCCCAGGTTCAGCCCCGGATGGAGGTGGACGTACAGCGTGCGCTCCACGAGCATCGCAGCCGAGCTCAGCACCGGAGCGATTCTCAGGGGGAGGGTGTGGAGAGGAGAGGTCAGCACAAGAATGCCTGTGCTGAACATTGACATGTTTGCGGCTTTGCACAGAGGGTTCACTGTTAGCCGGTGAGTACGTCAGCAGTGGCCTCTCCTCTGCCGTCCCGCTTGTACGATCACTGTGGGAAAAAATCAGCAATGTTAACCAAAACACACACAACAAAATCCCTGCTGACACCGGGCTACCACCCCGCTAACACTTCCAGACAGACAGCTGACTACACTTGCTCTTTGGGTCCAATTTGACCAATTTTCAAACATCTGAAATCTGGCTTTCTTCCATCCGATTGTCGAATTAAATTGTTGCAAAACGGTGGGTTCAAACTCTAAACTAGATCCACCGTGCTGCCCATTAATGATAAACTACTCCATCTGTGCTCTGTCTTATCAATCAGTTGACAATGGCACTTTAATGCAAAGACTTCCTGCAACAATGTAACTACACCATAACAATACAGTTGTGTAGGACTAAAACTGTACGTTCCATGCACGATCATGTCCAGTTATTCTCAGCCCACAAATTCAGCAAGTAGGACAGATAGTCAAGTGTTGTCAAACATTGCTTGAGATTGACATGTTGGCCCCGCCCACAAAGAGCCAGACCCAGTAGGAGGAACTTCAATATGACCAAAGGGTAGCTCACCTTTTCCCTCAGCTGTTAAATCACACAAGTGCATGAAGGACCAAAGTTTTGCCCACCTTAAATACGATGTAAATGTATTTTTACAGACTCCACACACAACTCAACTGCAGACTGAGAGCAGCTGCTAGCTAGCTATGCTACAATCACAACATAAACATTAGCTAACGACTCA
>CAESWR010000368.1:252910-271431 GCA_903171835.1 Mullus surmuletus
AGTTGACAATGGCACTTTTATGCAAAGACTTCCTGCAACAAAGTAACTACACTATAACAATACAGTTGTGTACGACTAAAACTGTACGTTCCATGCACGATCATGTCCAGTTATTCTCAGCCCACAAATTCAGCAAGTAGAAACAGATAGTCAAGTGTTGTCAAACATTGCTTGAGATTGACATGTTGGCCCCGCCCACAAAGAGCCAGACCCAGTAGGAGGAACTTCAATATGACCAAAGGGTAGCTCACCTTTTCCCTCAGCTGTTAAATCATACAAGTGCATGAAGGACCAAAGTTCTGCCCTCCTTAAATAAGATGTAAATGTATTTTACAGACTCCACACACAACTCAACTGCAGACTCAGAGCAGCTGCTAGCTAGCTATGCTACAATCACAACATAAACATTAGCTAACGACTCAGCCGGAAGGACGCCGGAAGTAAGCGACATATAAGGTTACAAACGAGTAAATATGATATTAGCAGGGAATGTTATCATTGTTTACAAACTTAAGTTAAAATATCACACCGGAAGTGTCCGCATTCACGCCGAGAACGCGTTTCCTCAGCTAATCTTCTCCGAGGAACCACTCTGTCCAGTTCGCACCAGTCCAAGGAGCTAAGCAGCCACTGGTGGAAGCCGCTCATACGCGAAGACGGCAGTGTGGTCACGTGACCGCGCGCGGAGGAGCTGACTGGCTGAGAAAGCCGCGGTGAAACATGGGATATGTTGTTCTTCTGAATTATATGCGTTTGAAGGGTTGAATGCTGCTAAAATGCTGAAGGAAACAGCTTTTTCAACGTTCTGCAGAAAAATATAAACCAGGACAGTTTGCCCAGCTGTTTTGTATCTATCTGCGGTGCTCCGGAATATTTAATTTGTTGAACGGTGATTATAAGAATCACCGTTCTAAGGTTTAGACTTGCCTAAAAAAGTCAAGAAGAAGAATCACAAGGAGCAGGGGGGCAATTAATCTTGCACAAGATTTTTTTTTCTTTATTTCTAGTTTACAATTTGAGGCCAACAATTTGTTTTTACAAAAATAATAAAAAGAAATTAAGTGTTATCTCAATACGGTAGAAAGAGTTGCATGACGAGGCCCCGGGGTTAGCTGGGCAGAGGCATTGCATAATTAGCAAAAACAGACATCAACAGAAGTAAAAACAACATATTCAAGTAAGAAGTTAAGTAAATCACAATGAAGTCACATTAAAGCCTGGTGGC
The DNA here is from genome assembly GCA_903171835.1 of Mullus surmuletus. Taxonomy (NCBI): domain Eukaryota; kingdom Metazoa; phylum Chordata; class Actinopteri; order Syngnathiformes; family Mullidae; genus Mullus; species Mullus surmuletus. Next base: position 254,136 of record CAESWR010000368.1, read on the forward strand.
AATTCTTGGAAATTAAGACTCTTGCTGGGTTTTTATTTTGGTCAGAGGAGTCAAACAGAAGCCGCGGGATCAGCTGCTGGATGACAATAGGGAAAACCGGTAGTCGTTATCAAGACATTGCTTTACAACAAAGTGCTCAGCCTTATAAATTCAAGTTGGTATTAAAATGTGACAAATTTTAATCAAAGTATGAACACAGTTAGCCTGCAGCATCAGGCATGACATCTTCACTGGACGTACATTTATGAAGATGAACAGACGCCCTTTGTTCAGTTTAACTCTCCTGCTCTACATAAAGCCTGTTGATATACATTAATTTACTTTCTTGTCGCTGGTGCTATCACTGGCAGCTGTGTCATAATGGCACTTCTCCACACATCGTCTTGGAAACCATCCCCTAATGCGCTCACCCCCTGAAAACCAAACACAGAAACACTATTACACAATTGTAACAATGCATTTGTACATCTTGTCTTTGAAATTCTTTACCTCTCACTTGGTCCTCACTTAAAACTTTGTCTCCATACATCCACCATCTACAGAGATAAACATTGGAGGGGTTAGCAGTCACCAAATCTAATGCACAAAACTCTTGTAACAAATGAATACATACTGTACACACAAAAACAAAACAAAGAAACTGCTTTTTGTGGTTGAACTCACTTGGTGCCACGGGTGGCCAAGATGGTATCTCCCTTCCTGAGAGGGATCCTAGGCTCCTCGGTGCATGGAGTTCTAAAAAAGGTTTGGAGACCCTTGGTGAGAGGGCAGCAGGCTCCGTTATAATCCTCCACTGCCTGGTACTGGACCTGCTGGCCAAGACATACAATAAAACTGGTTATTCTAATGGTTTAAAGTTAAAACCTGTCAAGGGGTGGCAGAACTCTTTCATATACCAACACGAGTGACTGTAAACACTGAATATATATGAGTGTGTCTCTGGTATAATGTAGTCATAATCACTGTCCAGTTCTGCGCAAAACCTGTTTAAATATGAATTTGTGAGGAACTTACACTTCTCACTCGTTTGTCTGCCTTCTGCTTTAGTTGCTCAATCTGTTTGAAGAGATATAACAGAATTCAGTGAAGTACTAGGGGACTGCATGGTTGACATTTACTCTTGACAGATTATCATGAATCTATTACAGTCATTCCACAGGAGTAAACACTATATAACAGGAACAAACCAAACCAAAACCTACAGTTAAGGTGTGCTGGTGACACTTGGGATTGACCGGCCATGCAATGCCATCACCCTTGGGTGTCCCTGACCATGTGAAGACTTGTTTGAAGTTGAGCCAGCGGCTGCCGAGGTCATAGGGAAAGATGAACTCCTCCCCTGTTTGGTAGTGCTGTATTCTGTCTTTGGCCTGTGGAAAAGGCACTGGAGTGAATATGTGTGCCAACAATAATAATGCAAGCAATAATGCCGTAAAAACCAAAATATAAATCTATAATTGTAAATTACAATTGTAGTAGTGAGTTTTAGTCATACAAATGAGCTTTAAAGCGTACACCTCCTTTACAGAGGCCTATTGAGTTTTTGCACTCAGTCACCAAAAACCCAGAAACAAAAAATTAGTAGGTTAAATAATTTCAAATCAGATCTGACCTTTTCCTCAATCCAGGACTCGATCGAGGTCTTGTTTCGAATGATGACTTTCAGCTGAAAATAATAGAGTCTTTATTAGAAACAACTTTATTTTCTTAATCATAAATAATATAGTCTAGGTTGCTGTTCAGTCCTACATCACATACATACATAATGCTCATCGGAATTTCAGATAACCTTTCAAAGCTATCGCAATCCTTGCTTTGCTCGTTGTGGCCTGTGGCAAAGCTCAGTAATCTTTTATTTGAGAGAGTTTTTATATCAGTTGGTGAATATGGATTGTATGACTATTACTTGATGTTTAATGCCACCATGGATCTGTGCCGTGCTTAAAATCTTGGGACAAGCCTTTCCTTTAAAGAAACATGCAATACTACTCAGCTAATGAGGCGGCTACGACAGGCAATGCAGTGTGTATCAGCTCATGAAAAACCCACCTGTATGACGAAAAGCATGCCAACGGCAATCGTGGTGCCCAGTGCCAAGCCTAAGGCAAAGAGTGTGGCAGCAAAGGCGGGCACGTTGAAGGGCATGAGGGGCTGGAATTGACGCACAGCACTCATATCAATCTTGACAGTGCTCCACCCAAATGAAATCTGCACATGAGGGGAAAAAAATGGTTTGAGAGTCAATAGAATAAGAAAAAACACCACACTTAGCAAAGCTGGGCAGGGAGATTACCGACCCTTTCGTAGAGCTGCGTGTACATGGTCATGATGAAGATGATGGCGGCATGTGAGCAGCCCAGTGGAGCCAGCAGCAGGAAGCTGGTGAAGTAGGCGTGGTTCTGATGGCCGCAGCAGTTGTTGATCCAGGGGCAGTGGTGGTCCATCTTCATCACGCACCTGAGGGGAAGAGGAGAGGAGTGCTGGGGAAATTGGTTGTTTGGGGGGACACAGACAGACATGTTCACAAGAAAGCCATGCTGCAGCCTTTCCAAAATAAGAATTCAAATATTGGGAGGGTCAAATCTGTTCTTTAAAGGAATACAGGGCAACATTTTTATCCCTAACGCCAGTGTGGAATGTGTGCGTTGCCGGGAGCTTCTCTTGTGCCTGGTTGACACGGACGGTGTGCTTTTCTTGATCGCAACCCCTGCACGCTATCGCTCCAACACCCCCGTGAGGCTGTGCATCACACACACACATGTTGTGCAATGGTGTCCCAGGTGAAAATGTTGCCCTGTACTCCTTTAAGACAATGATTAAAAGCTAGTTTGGCATTTTTGTGATGACTGGTTTCTGCGATCTACAAGAATTTATATGATCATGTTACAAACCACAAATATATATAGAAGATGCCACAACAAAAAATGGCTTGCAAAAAGGATGGGTTGGAAACACCGCTCTGATTTTGTGGCTGTATTCCTTCATGGAAATCCACAAATTTGATCAACCATCAATCTTAGAATGGAGTAACATACATTTTCATGTAGTTACCTGTTACATTTTCGACAGTGATGCGACCTGGGAGACTTGGATCCTTGGCACACTCTACAGTACTGTAGGTACTGTGTGTCTTGTTGATTCTCCTGTTTTTCAGGAAAAAAACAATTGAATTAAGACATCTTCTGTACGAAACAGGATTTACCTTTGCATGATACCTTTCAGTGAAAATGTACAGACATGCTCTATGGCCAGAAAACAAACAACAAAATGTTTTCGGTTTTTAATGCCAACAGGGATGCTTACCGGTTTCCAGCCAAGAGGGATGTATCCGGGCCCTACAAACATTGCATTAAAGTAGTTGTAGAGGATAAGGACAGTCCAGTTTATGAGCATGATGAAGTTAATACTGCCACCAGTAGTGTCTAGCGGCCAGTACCAAATAATGGAGTCCAGAATTGCCATGGTGGAGCATATGGCAATGACAGACAAGGCTATGACTGGGCCCCAGTGGCACAATCGTCGAACCTCATGGAGGTTCTCAAATGTCACAAAGGTAGACAAGAAGTTCATTTCTTCCCTTACAAACTTGGTATAAATATTTTGGCTGTTGACTTCCTGAAATCTAGTGACCCAAGCTTCAGTGTATTACTTTCTGCCGCTGCTATCTCGCAAAGTCAGCGGTGCAGACGGTGCACATATTTCTTCTTTTTTTTGGATTATCTGGCAAATATTCTGGTCTTGAGTCAATAGGGCTCCCTGTGTCCCATCTTTTTCCACGCCGGCAAAGAGCAGCATCCTCCTCTGCCACTTCTTTGGTGTAAAGTATCCTTTTCACCTCCTCAAATTCCCCATCTAAACCGGACAGAGAAAAAAAATTGAAGCATTAATTAGAACCAAGAGACATAACAGGAGGTCAGTTAAATATATAAAGTAATTAGTGTCTTGATCAACAAGTGCTAAACTGCTTCCCGGGTTACTGTGGTTGTGTGGGGGATATTTATGTCATAATGCCAATACATTTTGAAGAGCCTCTCTCTGAATAGTCTGTATACACTCAATGCCACCTAGTGACCATTTCTATTATTTCTTCTGACAAGGAGTTAATGTTGGACCCTCTATCTGTTAGTTTGATTTTGAACAGGGTTATACAGAAATACTTTACTGATATGCGTCATTTTTTAATGCTTTCATTGATCCACAGATTTGCATGGATCAAAAGAAAAAAGAAATCTTGCGTAAATGCGCTATTTAAGACCCACTTTACTGTATATTGGTGTTCTTTTTCCCCCATGCATGTTCACGAGTGCTATTCTGGCTGGAGAGGTATTCCCTGTAAACTGTAAAGGCGTTGGTTGCTTAATTGTGATGTTCTCTTTTAAGGTGTTGATTAGAACAGACCAGCCATGAATCTGCTGCTCTTATGGCAGAGCAGCGTTGCAATTGATAATTTAGATTTAGTGCAGAAATGACATGGGTTTGTATTGGTGCGTTCAATAAAACAAACAAATGACCAGGTGTGATGAGAACCAAGCAACCTAATATTCTCCAATGAACCTGTGTCAAAAGCAGCCAACATGGCAAAGTATGCTTAAATATATTTGCTATTTTTCCCCCCAGAAAACAAGCCTCCTTTTACACCTTTTTGCTTCAACAAGATGTTTAAATCTGAAAACTGCAACACTGTCTCGGACACTGTCTTGGAAATAGCAGCAAAATCCAGGGAACTATTGGGATTCTGAAATATGCTTTATATTTCCAGAGTTAAGCCAAGCAAATAACATTTGAGGCAACAACAGGTTTCCACACTTTCTGTAATACTAAATGTCTCTGAAAACAGACAATATTTTTCACAAACCAGTAGGAATTTAGACAGAAAAATCATCCAATGAGTTGGACGTCTGGTGGGTGTCTGCTTCCCTGGATGCTGCTGCTGCTGTTTTTTGGGGGGTTTAATTTAGCCTTCGCAATGTTTTCAGATTCAGAATACTTTATTGATCCCCAGGGGGTGCAAAGTAGAGATGGAAACAAGCGATAAAGATGAAAATGTAAATAGAAATAAAACATTAAAGTAGAGGTTCAAAATAAGATACAATAAAATACAATAAAATAAGCTCTAAAGTAGCCAGTAAAATACAAATAAATAATAAGCAGTCAAGTATATAGAAAATATATATATATATAAAAGAAATATATACAATGTACAATGAAATTGTTATAGCATTATACAAAACCATATGTTATATTAGCATGATGTCAAGCTAGCTGACTGGCCCCCAAAACAAATATCAAAACAACTGCATGTATCAGCTCAGTCGAATACATCCAGATTATCGATCATAGAGCTGATTTATCAAGCATATCGATCATGATTAGCTGCTGTAAGCTAGCTTGTTTGCTGTCGTGCCACTCACTTCGTCAATAGCGGGATCAGCGTGAGAGCAACAATGATCATAAACAGATAATAATGCGTCTCAAAGAGTTAATAAATCCATATTTCTACATCTATGTGCTCTGACTTTGTGTATGATGGGAAAAACTGTCACTTTAAATGACCAACCTGCTCGCTTACTTGTTTTTTTCCGGATGGAAACATGAAGGTAGCTGTGTCACGTTGATGCCGCTCCGTCGGACAGGTAGGAACCTTTGTCGTGAAGGACGGACATTTATTCAAGAGCGCAGAAAAAATGGGGAAACACATCAACAAAAACAGTAATATTAATACAAGTGTTTAAGCACGGTGATAATAAAAAATGGAAGTAGAATTATTTCCGTGACGTCTCGATCATTTTTTTTAAAAAAAGATCCAGTTTCTTACCGAGGACATTTGACTGCAACTCACGGAAGAGACTCCATTCCAGCCTTGTTTTTATTATTCTGAGCTAACTGTCAACTCGAGAGGCAGGCGGCGTTTTAAACTTGAACACAAAAACAAAAAAGGACACGATGTCTTCAGACTTTGAGTCGTACGAGCAGGACTTTGGGACGATTTCAGCGGAAATAACCAACAAAATCGGCAGGATTCCCAAACTGAGTGGAGGTAAGACAGCTGAGATGGTTAGCCGGGGGGGTCGTTAGCTTACAGCTCTCATCAGGTGTAGCTTACATGGGGTTTTTTGGTGCCATTTCATGAATATTTTATGCCATTAATGAAGATATCAATGATATTAAATCATGAAATACACATTGAGTGCGTCATTGACCCTCATATCCCATGATGCTCCACGGTTAGATAATATGTAGGTCCTACAGGCGATTAGAGTAGTTTTAAGGAGACAGCTACTTTTTTTATAGAACCTGAGTCTCTTCTGACGTCACAGAAACTAGTGGTAGAGGATTTTAAACGACGAGAATCAACATCTAACCCATGTATACATACAGATATTGGTGCAGAATTGATCTTAATACCATGAGCTTTGCAAGCATTCATGTGTCTTATTGGAGCATCTGTATCAATACGTTTGGAATGAGGATTCCCCCCCCCTGCAGCCGGGTTACATGCATACAAGCAGTTTATTGTAGTCACATGGCTCGACTCGATATGGATCATGTCATCTTCTGTGCATAGACGTGGCATGTTTGGGTTTTAAAACATCGACATGATGGTTGTGCTTTGTGACCACCATCCATCAATGGGGATTGTCTCTCAATATGATCATGTTTCTGTTTGTCTGTTTGCATATAGTGGATAAATGTAATGATTCGTGTAACGTTCCAGTGTGAATTCCCATATTTTGGTCATATTCAGCCTTTAGAGCCGTGCTGATACTGAAAATGAGACTGTTTTTAACCTAAGCTTTGTGGTGGTAAGAACTGACCTACGGAGGGTGTAAGCTTTAGGTATATTTGGAAGTTATTTAAGATAATAGTGACAGATACATTTATATGAGCTAAATCTCTTTTATGGTCTGCTGTCAGTGGCTGTAAGTGTTTATCATAAAGCTAGTTGGATGACTGGATGGCAGCAAATACCTGAATGCGAAAAAGACCATAAATACAGACAAAAAAACCCCATCTTTGTTGACTCTTGGGAAAGGAGCTCTTGGAGCATTTGCTCCATTTCACTGAATTGTCATTCTCATCAAATCATTGAGTGACCATGATGGATTGGGACATTTTCATCCACAGAGAAACCCCCTCCATCAAGATATTTCTCAAACACTCAGAACAACTTCGTATCAGTTCACACTTACCAGGGAGATAAGCGAACCCAAACACGCCAGCCAAAATGGAGCCACTAGATCCCCTCACAGCGTTGGTCAAGCTTTCAAGTCATTACAATCAAATGGATCCTCTCACTATGGCATCTAAACTAAAGAGCAACCGCATGAGGATTTTGGCAAGAACTGTAGCTGGAGGCTTTAAGATGATATTTAAATGGTCATTTGTCGAAAGACTTTTCTGGACACTTTAACACAACTGTAGACCGTACTAAATTATTTCACTTTTATTATGTGCACATATATAGACTATGCCCAGAATAAGTGACTGATGGGCTGATGCTTGAGGCATACAATTGTAGTTACATGTCCCTCAAAGATCAGTTGGATGATAATGCTGTAAGTTCAACCATAATGTACAACTGTATGGGTACATCTACAATTGCTACGTTTTCCCCTACTCTTCTTTCAATTCACGTGTCTGCTCATTTTGTCAAACATCTGCATTATATTTTAATGGGTTATTGTCCCTGCCCAATGCATCTATTAAGAAAAACCCCCAACAACTAAAGATGCCCTGCTAGCAAGTAAGATACAGGAAAATGCGCAGAACATCTTCTCATGGAAAAAAAATCCCCACCCTGATTTTTATTTTGTGAAAACAGTAGACATTTTCTGAAGGCAGCATATTTTTAAATCTGAAATGAATGGCATAATGTAATAGTTAGCAACACTATGGGTGCAGTAAGGTGTGTAAACATGTGCAAGAAGCAACATTTTCCACAGAAGTGCAGCACAGCAGTCAACGAGTATTATCCAGTAGTTAACCACCATTAGTTTTCACTAATAGTTCAAGTTGCGACCGCTCCAAACTGCTTCCAACGCCTTCTAGGAACATTTATCTTCCACTCTGGGCTCCCATATTGCTCATTGGTTTTTCAAAGTGTGCTGCCTGTCACAAAACATTGGCTGACTGAATATTTCTGGTTTGGAATTGGCATCTTTGAACGTTCACAGCAGCCTATTCCACAGAGTAATTCCACATGGCTTAATCTCGCCATCTGTTGACTGTGTCAGAGTAAGCTCATATGAATATGTACAAAGCCAGGAAACCCATTACAACTAGTCGTTCAATGTTTGCTGCCACCAACAGAATAGCTTACAGTTGAATTTCAATTGCTTTCCTACTCATTAAGGTTTTTCTTCTTTCCTTTCTTAAGTCCCTCTTACTCTTCTTCCTGAAGTGGCTGAATTCTGCCTGTGGTTTGACTGCCCTCTATTTAATGCATTAATATTGCTGCAGACAAAGGGCTTTTGTCATTGTTGTTGTTGTATCTCTCTATTTCACATGTGCACAATTGCTGATAATGACCAGGGCTGGAAAAAATGTCCTTGACTGTCTTCATTCAAGCAATAGTGAAACAAATGTATGTTTATATATTTATTTGTTACCATCCCCCAAAACCTAAGGTTCAAGTAATATTCGAATGAGAATACAATGAAATGTTAGTCCTTGTTCCATTAAACACGAAGGCCATTTTCCCTCTTGATTGTTCATGGAAAGAAATTGCTTGTCAATCACTTCAACTCTAATACATACCTTTAATAAAAAAAAAAAAAAAAAAGAAGAAGAAGAAAACAACAAAAACAAAAACAAAAAGCCCCACTTCATCTTTATTTCTCTTACCACAGCGTACAAAACTCCTCATCCGTCTGTCAGCGGGTTGTAGTCTTGGTAAATATCCATACATATTTTACAGCCCTCCAGCTCTTGCCAGAGTTTGAGCATGAAAGCACCGTCTCACTTTTCAGAGAATCGCCCGTGGCTGTTTACTGTGTAGGTTGTAAGTTTGGACATGGGTTTTAAAAATGAATTTGAGGACTGGCAAAAGGTAATGTTTGGCCATTGTGCCCGAGAAATGAAGATCTTGCCCTAACTTTTTAACAATAGCATTGCAACTGATAACTTGGCATTGTGATGGAATTTCTTGTGTAAAATTAACTACAACTTGACGTTTTGTTGAGTTTGTATTGCAGTGATTTGAAGTACTCTGAAAGATTGTCAATGAGATTGGACAGATTTAATTTGAATAATTTCTTTGGACCTGGCCCAACATACAAGGAGTTCTTCCGAGGCTAATGCAAGGAAATTCGATCAAAATATAGGCTCAGTGCCAGTTTATCCTTAAGACAGATAGAGGTATATTTGATGATGTCCAGACCTGTAAGTAGAGTATAATTGGATCTTGAATAATATGAATCCAGGTTGCATTTAACATTGTCTGTTTGTTTTTAATGTACTCTTTAAAAAATGAAAGTAATCGTCTTAATGCTTAAGGCACTGACTGTTTTTCAAAACACATCTAAGAAATTATCTTAGGAATGAGAATATAGAAACATCTAAGAAAAAAATATAGTGAGCACATGCTCACATTTGATGGTCTTTCTTGAAATGTTATTGTGTACAAACCGAGGTGATGTTAAATGCGTGTCATAAAGTAATATAATTAATAAGAGCAAAAATGTTCTGCAAAATCCATCGTATCCTCTGTTTGAACAAAGTCCATCAACCAAAAACATTGCTTGTGCCTGCACCAAAAACGAATGTAGCCAATAAAATTGACAGTGCTGGATTGCTTAAAAGACGAGCCAAACCTTTGTTTATCTATGTTTCATTTCAATCGGCCAAGAGGTAAAATCAGAACAAACACATTTAATCTTTGTTTCCCCTAAAATAAAAGTAGGGATATTGTCCTCTTAGATAACAACACAATGCATCTTAACACATACACACACACACACCTATACACACACACACACACCTATACACACACACACGCACACACACACACACACACACACAACACACACACATGTCTCTTGAGAACCCTTGCAAGTCCTAATGAGTTTCAATGGGTAATGTGGAAGAGCAGCCACAGGGTGAGGTGCAGCACGGCGCGTTAGTCATTCTGAGTGGGACTCATACTTCTGGCAAGTGAGCAAAGCTGACACCTTCCTTCCCTTTGAGTTGGCACGAGGTGTCTCACCGCTCCTCAACAGAAACCAACAAAGGCCTCCTAGACGCCAATAACTAAGAGACATCAAATGTTGGCTCGTCGTGTGGAGAGAATGTGTAAATATATCTTCAAATGTGTCCTCGTGTGTTGTTTTCTCCCAGTCTCTTTCACTCTCTCTCACCCCCCCCTCCTTTCCCCCCATTGCGGGGGAGTTAGGTTGTTGTCATGAAGCGCTGTTCCTCTGTCGGCTGATCAATATGTTCCTGTTTTTCTTTTCCCTTTCAGAGGAGAAGACACAGCTGGTTCTAAATGTCGACAAACAGCTTGAAGAAGTCAGAGAGTTGGTACGTCTTTGATCAGTAATTTCCTCCTCTTCCCATTTCCTAAATAATGAATTTGTGTAAAGAGGGAGGGGACAATTTTCACTGGCACCAGACAACAGCACCTGTATTATCCTGGTGGTGATGTGACACGCAGACGCGCGCTTCACGTGGCGGGAAAAAGGAGGCTTCCTCTTTACGAGATTGCTTTCCAGTAATCTGCTTTTAAGTGACACCCCTCTGACACATTTCAAGCCATTATCTTGAGGTGGGAGCCTTCGTGTCGCTGTTTAGAAACGAGCAAAGTCACCTGACAGAGACAAATTGTTGTTGCAGTTGTCTTGTTATGTCACCGTGATTAGTTCCCTCCAAATGCGTCACATAAGAGAGCTGTCTAGCCACGCATCGCATGTACTTTAACTTCATTCGCTGCAACACTGTCAGGCCCATGCACATCTCTGCAGCGAATGTTTGATTGCGTATGTACGCATCTGCAGAACATGACTTTAATCATATCTGAGTGACGTGAGCGGAAGGCATTTTAACTTTACAATCTACAGTGGAACATATAATAGTTAACACTATACAAGTAACCCATCTCGTTTTTATGCACATATTGTAGATACTAATCCTTGTGTGCCCTAGGAATGCAACATGAATTGCTTCAGAACCATCATTTTAGGCATTTAAGAAGCTTCCATTTGAGACAATGTCCACAATAGTGTTGTATTGGTTTGCTTAATCTATGCTACTTTTTATTTTTTTTACTCCCCAAGATGGAGCAGATGGACCTGGAGGTGCGGGAGATCCCAATCCAAAGCAGGGCCATGTACAACAGCCGACTGAAGAGCTACAAGCAGGAGATGGAGAAGCTGGAGAAAGACTTTGTAAGTTACTCTAAAAATGCATTCTGACATTCGTGCTGTAATGCACAGGGTTTGGGAAATGTAGTAAACACACTTCCAAAAAACGTAGGGAAACACTGTCCTTTAATGTGTTTCACCTGTTATTAGTGCACATCAGTTGCAAGCAGACTCTCTCACACAAATTCACGCACACACAAGCACACGCACACGCACACACACACACACACACGCACGCGCACACACACGCACACACACTCCTACAAACGTATCCATCTTCACGCTAAAGCGCAGAGGTGCATCCTCTGAGGGTAATTCATAGTGCACATTTGAACTCGCAAGCCGTGCCTATCGAGAACAAGCTGTGTCTGTTTGTGTTGCTGCTGCCGAACCTTTGCTGCTGGCCTTGTTAAGTAATTCATAAATCACAGTCTCTCAACTTGATCTGTAGTCTCTTATCAAAGCTTAATGATGAGTCCAGACTATAGGGTCACTTTTGGTCGACCTTGTTATACTATTGCTCCGTGTATTGCTCACAATTCTCCAAATCACTTATTATATTTTTTGATTACCTCCTATAAAGTACATATAAGCAAGTACTTCTCCCTGTGATATTCAAATCCTTACCTTGAAAAAAATCTATCTTTAATGATATCTGTATTTTTTTTGTTGTCTGTTATTTCTTCCTGTTGTTTGCTTAGTTGTGCTGCTGCTCACAACACTGTAATAAACCCAGGCAGTAAATCCAATCGACCTTGAGAGTCGATAGGTCCTTCCACCGATCAAAAGTGAAGTGAAATCAATCCGCAACTCCAGAATAACTGAAAAAAACAACAAATGTATAAATGAATTAATAAAAACCTAATGGGATTTTTGAGAACTTTTCCATGAATTCATATTGCCTTAAAAGACCAAAGGCAGCTGACCTGAGATGGTTGCAACATTAACCCCGTCAATGATGCGACCCCCACGTGGATGTGCTGACATGCATTTGCAAAGTTTTCCAAAATTTTGAAATGAACTTAAAGTGCACTTTCTACTCTGATTGAACTTTTGGTACCGAATTTATAGACTTGAATCTGTTGAATTCAGTATTTACAGTCTAAAGCAATGGTAAAAGTATTGATAGAGTGCAATAACATTTATTTTTCACCCCATCCCTGCAGTCCTCCCCCTTCCTAAAAACAAAAGCAGAGCAAACAAATAAACATGCGTAAAAACCACCTTTGGATGCAGATATCATGTGCTAGTGATCTGCGAGTGCACCGCAGCGATGAGCAAACCAAGATCACAGAGGAGATCTCTGTGCCAAGGCGGTTTGCTTTCCTCACCACGGGCATTTAATTGGCAGACGATTAATCTTTAACTTTTCTCCCCCCCCTCCCCCCCCACGTTACCATGTTTAATCATCAAGCCGTTAGCACCCGCTGTGCCTGATATTGGTGCTAATTTTCATTACTTGCGTTTTGCTTTGCCTATCTTAAGGGCATATGTGAGGGGAAAAAACAGTTGCACTATAGTACTAAGTATACAAGACTAAGTATAAATGCACACAGTACATAAACCATGATTGATTTCGGCTTTAAAAACCTCTCTAGTATTGTTGATGGTCTGTGGCAGTGAAATAGAAGGCGGTTTGATAGTCCCAGTAAATAAATGAAATGTTCTAAGTGAAACCCCTTCCCCCCTGGCCCCTTCGTGTGCGGTGAGATCACATCAGTGTACATTTAAACCAGGATCACCCACCTGACACACTAACATATCTAGTCTCTGGTTATTCTGATGCAAGTGTTCACGAGGCGAGGACTGCAGACCCCTTAGATGTGCCAAACGCTATAGCCGAGCTCAGCCTCTCACTTCCTGCCGGCCTAGAGAGGACATGACACTCGGCTCGAAAGGTGCACAGAGAGAAAAAGAAGAAAAAAAACGGCAATCTCCTTTCTTTTTAATGTAAAAAGCTCTGGCTTTGTTGTGCTTTCTGTGGATATCAAGGCCTTTCTACTCCCTCACTACCCAATCCCCCACCCCAACCCCTACCGGCCTCCCACGGGGGTCCCCCCCCCCACACACACACACGCTCCCCCCTTAACCTGCTCTCTCATCCTCCCATTCACCCGGGGTTTGAAGTCTTCCTACCACCGGTGTGCCAGCTTGAGACCTCATTCCTGCTTGGTTGCAGACAGAGGCCAAGCCGACCCCTGTAACCCAGGCATTTCATCCAGGAAGACAACTTATCAGACGGGCATCCCTAAGGTGGACACACCAGCCGCCGCTTTGTTGTTTTGGCCCATGACTTCATTGCGATAATAGAGGGGGACGGCGGGGGTCGTAAAGGTTCTGATCCAGGACAAACCAGACCCCAAAAAAAAAAGTTTGGGTGGGTTGCAAAAAATGTAAAAGGACAATGAAAATCCTTCTTGATGCAGTCATCTCGTGCAAGTCGTGGGGGAAGCAGGCTCTTAAAAGCGTCTTTGATCAAGCAAAGAGGAGGCCGAACGTAAGCTTAATTTAATGAAATCTATCGGGTAAACAGAGCCACCGTCTTCAAAGGGCCGCGTTTGGTCTGTCCCAGCGGGGAAGGTGGGGGTCCACAGATGTCCGCCGTCTCTCAGAAAGCGCAATCCATTTTTGAGGATGTGTCTCCGATCGCGCTCCATTGTAACTGTAAACGTCTGATGTCTTTGACATGGGGCATGATGAGATGTCAGCCATAAGCTGTCATAAAGCAAGAGCGGTGATTTTTGTCGCTCCTTGAGTCTTTGCAGTCGGTGGTATCTTCTCTGCTGTCAGCGTGTATTTGGAGTATCAAAGTAATTTCTTCCACGCTCCTTTCAAAGGTGCTCCTAGTCGTATTGTTAGAGCTGCTCTCGAATACATTAAGTAAATAATACATATTTTTTCATTGAACCTAGCAGTTAACTTTTTTTAAGCATTTGAGGCACATTTTTAGATTAATTAAAGTTACAAATTTTGAGTATTCTTGAACATATATCTGCATTCAGTTTTTTTGTGTTCTTTCTTAAAACCTCATCTTACATGAGAAAAAGCTTTGCCGCCTTTGCTTCTTGGCATCAGTAGGACTCCTCCTTGCACCGGTGCGGTCCTTCATCTCTTTCTACAGCAGATGGCGGTATTGCTCCAAGAATTCCCCTCCTCTTTTAGGTACAAGACAAGGACAATATCGGGCCATTTACCAATTACTATGCCTTTTTTGATGAGTGAGTGGACTTGAAATTATAAATCCTTCCACTTATTACTTTAGCTGACCTCATCCTTGATGCTTTGTAATACAGATTGAAAAATACTGTGACTCAAAACGTCCTTGGGGTAAAAGCTTCTTTAGTTTCAATGTGTCTTATGCTGGGTCTTGGTTTTTGGCTTTATATAGTTTCTTTAGTTTATCTCGGCTCAGCCCGGAGATGCAATAGAAGTTTATTGAAAGGAAACCCAAAGAAAGCATGAGGTCTTTGTGGAATAACATGGTAACTGCGATCCTTTCAATAATGATGCTGAATGTTACTTCTCATGTTGTTATAAAAGTTGCTATTGTTGGTGATAACTATGTGAGAATGGATGATATCAGAGATTTGTATTACTGAACCGACCGAGATTTGGCACCTTTGTCTGTAGCTCCTTTTTAGCTTTACCTTTGCAGTGCGTTCTGCTCATGCTGTGGCTACTAAAACTTGTTTTGATAGACTCTAATTCTATTGTTTTCGGCAGGGAAAAATGTTCAATAAAAGTTGTTTTTTACCACCCGCACCAAATGGCAAGAAAACAATGCCCATCTGGTTGTCATTTAGTTTGTATAAAGGCAGATTTCTCCCAATAGATAAAAGAGATGAAAATGGAGCTCATGGGACGTCAGTGTTTGTCTTAAATTCATCAGATTTGCAAGAACCTAACTCAAAATAAGATAAATAGTTTTTTAGTATCTGCTGATGTTTGGCATTCAGACTTGTGTTATTAGCTTGATTTTCCTGCCCCCTAGTGGCCAAATAGTTGATGATACTTTTTGATGCCCTGTCTTTTCAAAATAGCTTCAGGTTCAAATGTTAGAGGCTTTGTACTCAAACATTCTTGAATCAGATAATGGTCAATTGGAAGTTCTCTAATATCAAGCAGGTTATTAGGTTTATTCTGGAATACTTCAAAATGTTTCTGCCGTGAAGAAATAAGTGCCACTAATGGTCAAGGCAAACTTCTTAGATGGCACGAGAGGCTTGGTGCTGTTTTTTGAGTGGCCGGATTAGTTTAAGGAGATCAACTCCAATTTAGTTGGAATCTAAAGCTTTTGTTTAGGCCTTATGACACGGCAGCACATTGTTTCATCAAGGACCGTGAAGATGCTATTCATTACCAAGTATCTGCGTTAAACGGAGCCCATGTCATTTCTCGATCTACCTTTGAGATGATTAAATACGTAGGCAGAGCAGATTGCGAATATGTGGTGTTACAAGATGTTCAAAAACAGGATACGGTCAAATTTTCATTCACCTCATCTACAGTGTGTCGGTTTGAAAGTACAATTGGTGATTTTGTTCAGTGTCGTAGTCATTACAGCAGATCTTCATTGTTTTTCTAATGTGCAATCAGGAGGCCAACCGCTGCCGGAGCACGGCTAGGCTCCTCCGCTCCTACTACCTCATATTGGAGCATTGTTTCGAGTTTCAGTCACGGTCAGGTTGGATGTGTGAATTGCCTTTTCTTTTAATAAAAACCTTTAGATGGAATGGCTCCAAGCATCTGCCAAGGGAGATAATTAATGCATTTCCAAAGAGTCGACCAACCTTGAAATATTGAACAGTTTATTTGCTAGATATACCGAGGTGAATAGAATGAAAAATGAAAAAAGCTGTTGGTGCCCCCCCCCCTCCTTGAAAAATAATAATGAAAATAAAAATAGTTATTTACCTTTTCTTTTACCTCTGTGTATCAGTTTCATGAGTTGTCAGTGACCCTCTACAATTTCCTTTCAAACCATGAGTGCTGCAATTAGTGAAATGGGCAAGTTTTGAATTACAGGAAATGTTTTGATTGAGATACAAATGAGAGGAGTTAATGACGATGGATGTGGATGAGATGTGAACTCATGTTGGATAAGGCCAAGGCAAACCTCGGCTGCCTCTGGTTTTTACACACACATTTAAGTTATCAGTTGGAGAGCCATTTGAAGTTTTCCACAAGTTTGTCGTTGTCCATTAGGAGTCTGTCATTCCTAAGGTCAGGAGATAAATTGATATATTTTTTTCTTTTGAATGCCATTCAAGAATCAACTCTGCACCCGCTCGTCCGATGCTTTCGCCCTATATTGCACTTCTGCGTGCGAACGAAAGCAAATCAAGACCAACAGACAATGAAGATGAGGGTGCTCATCAGTTATTTACTGGATGAATACGTAGAATTCTTTAATTAGTCTTTGCGGACGACTCAAGGTTGAGGAGACTATCCAATCAAACACTGCGTCTAGTTTGACATCATTAACAACCTTTGTAAAGTTTGCAAAGTCATTTATAATAACGATTGGTATTTGCTTTGTGAAGCTGCAACTTCATGAAATATATATTTTTTTAATCTAGATGATGATAATTACGCTGAGATTTAGGTTGATTTTAGGACTTCTGTACTCCCCGCATTAAAAGCGCACAAAGTAGTCATTATAAATTTTCCTAGTTGTAATCCATCTTGAAGGGTTGTTATTGTTTGACCTCTGTTCTCGTTCTGTGACTCCTGCAAGCAGACAACATGACAGACCAACATTAGTCGGATGTTATACACTCCAAATCGCCTTAGGTTGCCTAGGCTTGCTTGTTCTAATTAAACAGTAAAAGAGAGTAAAAGCAGATTGACTCTTTTCATGGCTTGTTACTTAACAACCCATCACTGACACCAAAGTCTAATCACTCACAGCTTGTCATAAAAGGACTCACAATTGACAG
>CAESWR010000368.1:271465-289922 GCA_903171835.1 Mullus surmuletus
CTCTGAGCTGAGTGCAGATTTAAGATGTAAACAAATAGATCTTCTTCTCTGCTTATGAATCGCGTCTTTCATTCAGCAGTTGTTGTGCACAGTACGTCTTCCTCTGGCCCTTTGTGGATTTCTGGCATTCGAGGCTTTTCTATGTCGTCTTTATGTGGCGCGGAGATTGAGGATTAGCCTTTTGTCGCTCAAACCATTTTTTTTATGGGTTTGGTAGTTAAATGGCAGCAGAGGGTCAAATGTGGGCCCAAGGACGGTGTCACAAGAAGGACGTGCTGTTCCATGATTGTCAGTCGCAAGAAGAGCCACGGGCGATACACAAAGTTAAATGTGAAGTGCACCAAGCATTTTCGATGTGACCAATCAAGTTGAAAGTAAATTCGATCGCTACAAATGTGTTTTGTTTATATGCCAGATCTGCTGCCAGTCAAGCAGTTCCACCACCACAATATTCAACTCTTGTTCACCTCAAATTCTTGTTCACTGAGTTGCGACAATTCAATTAAAGTGAACAGCAGTGATTGAGAAGAATGAATCGGTGCGAGTCATTTTGAAATCAGAAAAACTCATGAATGTGAGTATTTTTCGGTTTGCTTTTCTCCTCCGTAACGGTACGCTGAATATCTTCGACATTCGAAGAGATGTGGTGTTGAGATTTCAGAAACACCGATTCGACAGGGATCAGGGCCACCACGGTGACGTTTAATTGAGAAAAAATCAACAGAACAAACAAGAGTAAAGTGAGATTGGAGAATAGGAAGTCATGTGTTTGATAAATGGTAAGATTTGACGCAAGGAGCAGGTGATCTTTTTTTAAAATAAATTCTCCTCTTTCATTAACAGGGATGCATCACCACGTTCCAGAAATCTGCTGTGATTTGCACGCAGATCCACCCAGCTCACACACACACACCTCCTCACGCCTTTATGTTAACACTTGTCTATATGGATGTGGACTATCTGCATCACGCCTGGAGCATAGGTTTTGTTTGGCGGCGTGCAAATTCGGCCGTTATCCTCGCGCGCGATCGCTTCCTTTCTCGCTTATCTCTCCCGGCCCCCTCCAAAGTGCTGTACTTCCCCACACAGTGACAGCGATCGGTATAGCTTTCAGACGCTTGTCTGGCTGAGTCTGCCACCACGCAAAGGCCCTCCCAGGTCCCCTCGCTGTCCTCGGGGCGTTGTGTGATTGAGTGACTGGAGCGAGTGGGGGCCAAAGATAATAAGGGAGAAAATATAAAGACATGGGGCGATGATATGATAACATCCCCTTCCTTCTCCTCCCCTCCCCTCTTCTCTCCCCATTTCCACCTCCCCTTCACTTTTCTGTCTGTTCTTCTTTCTGTCCCACCCCCCCACCACCACCCCGCCACCCCCCGATTCCCGTGCACCGAGCCTGTCCCACGCAGCAGTGTAAACCAGAAGTGACATGTGACACCCACTCCCCAGTGATGTGCTGACAAGCGGGTACTAGAATAGGTGACAATGTTTTCTCTCTCTCTCTTTTTTTTTTTTTTTGCCAGACTGGCTTAAGTATGGCGAAGGGATTCATGAAGTATTTATGAAATATATTATGAATCATTGGGTCTGTGTTTTTTTTTCCTCTGTATTTTAGGCGGTGGCATTTGCTTTTTAATAAGAAGGGGAAGGCAGAGGGAAGAGGGGGTAAATAGAGGAACAGCGTCACATTGCGTCTTCACTAGTGTTCCCTCGTAGTTGAAGCTCGGTGTTTACACATGTTTTAACCCCTGCTCCCTCTCCCGCCGCACAAGCACACATGCAGACACACAATTAAAGTTTGTCTCTCCCTCTCATCCTAAGTGTTTCTAATGAGGGAGCTTGCTGGATAGTGTTTTTTTTTTTTTTTGCTCTCAGCGACCAACAATTTTGCCTTTTCTCTGGTGTTTTTGAAGCCTGCAGTGGAATCTGGCTGTGGCCTTGATCAGAATTACATTATGGGAGATGAATTAAGGGTTTTTCTTTTCTTTTTTTCCCCTTTTTTTCTTTCAATTATCCCAGAGGTTGGCCACCATGAGAGCATCAGCGTCCTCCTGCAGTGAGACTAAACCCGTGTTCTCCCCGTCACCACAGAGCACTTGTTTGTTCTGTGGTGTCAAGCATTTTGTAGATTTTTTTTGTTTGCCTTTGTACATTTTTATTCCAAAATTATCTGTTTCACACAATGCATTTTATGTTGTAAGTGTTTGTATCAAACAGTCCAGAATACCCAGCATTAAAAAACGGTTGCCTATTAAAAAAACACAAGTGATCAAATTGCTCATTAAATAAATGTTATTTATTGAGCTTTTACTTTGCAGTGGTCTATTTTCTCCTACTTTTTCCTTTTGAAGAATGAACTGCAAGGAATTATTATAGTTAATTATTCAACTCTTTTTTTCTTCTTTTTTTTCTTTTACTAATCTGCTCGAGAAGTGTGTGCAACTTTTCATCGAGAGCCCTTATCTGGCTATATCTTATGTTTTTGTGTGTGTTTTTTTTGCTTTTTTTGAGAGTAAATTTTGTGAATTCCAAGACTAAACCTGCAGACTCCCGGGAAACTGGTAAGTGCATTGGGAAGTTCAGGAGGGCACATGTTGGAAGGGCTTTGGAAAGGGGCCTTACTGGCCTCATCAGCATTTGAATGTGTTCCGGCCAGTGAAATAACAAAGTATACATAAATATATAGAGATAATGATCTGGCTAAGTCCCTATGTGTGCTGTTGTATTCTTATGCTAATAGGCGAGCTATTCAGACGCAACAATGGTCACATTACAAGAAAAGGCGAGGAACTGAAGGAGATAGTCTTCTCTGTGCATGTCCACTGACGGATGTGCACACGCTCATGCTCAGCAGGCCCGACTCCTCTCCCTTTGTGTCTAGTTTTTTTTTTTTTCTATATTACATTTTTCAATTTTAGATAACAGTCCAAGAATAGACATCAAACAAAAATGAATCATAAATCGAGGTCAGGAGTGAGACTCTTTCCAAAGCAGAGAAAGGGTTAAAAGTGAAGGTATTTCTTTCTTTAAAAAAGATGGAAAGACTGATAGGAGAGGAGCTCTTCTCAGCAGAGGGTTCAGTGAACCATATGTAGGTAGCCACAGGCTAATGGGCCGGTTGGTCCCCGGCTTGCCAGGTATCCTACACTGCACATCTCCTCAACACCCCCCCCCCCCAACACACACACACACTCTCTCTCCGTCTCCTCGTCATTCTCCAACATACATCTCTCCCGCCCCTCCCGCCTTCACTCTGTGAAAATCCCTCCTCCACTTTCCTCTAATCTCACCTTTTTCTCTGGTGCTGACCTGGGGAGGCCCACTTTATTCCCCACTGCACGCCAGAAGCCAGCGTTGTGATCGGAGCCCGGGCCCCTGTGCCGGTTCCCCCTCTCCTCTCTCCATGCCCCGGCTGCCCGCCTCCCCGACGGCTCTGCTCTTATTGATTTACTCCTCCAACCAGCGCTGTCTGTCTCTGTTTTGCACCACCAGCACCTCGGTCCCTCATCTTAATAACCCTCCCTCTTTCCCCATTTTTCTCCTTCCCTCTTTTACTCTCCTCTGTCTTTCTTTTCACGGCTCTCAATCTTTTTTCTCCATCCCTGATATACACAACTGTTGGCAGGGGGAGAGAAAAAAAAAAAAAACCTGACGGAGGCAAGCGGAGATGGAAGGATGTGGGTGTGGGAGGGGAAAAAGGGCCTTTGATTTTTCATTAGAAGCGCCTCCATATTTTAATATTGGGTTTAAACGGGCCCTCGTGCCTTAAGAAATAACCACTGAGAGACGATCCCCCGGCCTTCAAAAAGTATATGGGGCTTTTTCAATCAAAGCCCTCCTCCACTTTGCTCTTTTGTTTGGAGTTCGCTTGCAATACCCTCCCCACCTCTCCTCGCTCGCCGTCTCGCGGCCTCTCGCTTTGTGGGTACAGTCGTTAGGCTTATTGACTGATCTCGACTGTACTTAGCAATAGAAATGACTTTGACAGGGAAACACACCACCGGTATCACAGAGGTACAAGCATGAAAGGCTTCTGTTGAGACTACGGTGGTGCGCTCCTTCGCTAGGTATTTCCCATCCGGTTTGTCTGTAGCTTTACATTAAAATCTTTGATAGACTTGCTGATATATTGTTAACATGATCATCTACTGTTATCCCTGCATTAAACTGATACAAGATGGGGCTGACCTGGTTGGGTTTTTCATCCCTTTGAAGCAGATGGCACCCTAAAGTAAAATAAAGAAGTCTCCTCACCTCACACTTGTTCAGACATGTTGCAAGCTCATTTATTACTTCGGCACGGTTGATCGTTCACCTTTTATTTGTGTTTTCGACAGCGGCTTCCGCACGATGCTCCTTCAGTCTTTTTTTTTTCTCGTGGAAGTAGAGCACAATGCCGTGCGCGCACAAGCCACCAAAGCGCCAACCTGTGAGCTAATGAGAGGCCCCATGCTGTTATCTAAGGCTCCGGCTTCTCCACCACCGCTGCACTTCTATTAGGGGAGAGAACACACACCAGGCTACCGCTCACATATGTTGCTCGCGTACATTCTCTAAAGGAGGCTTCCCCGGGATGCGAGGGCTCATCGGAGCCTCCGAAGAGCACAAGGCGGCCCTTGCGCGTGCGTGTGTATGCAACTCAGACACACACACACACACACACACACACACACACACACACACACACACACACACAGACAAAAGTGGCGGAGTCAATGGCACCAAAGACCACAATGAAACAAAGGCACAAATGACACCCTCCTGTGACAATCCCAGTTGTAGCTGCTCGCCTTTGTCTGATAATATATCAAATACATTTTTTTTTTTTTTTTTTACAAAAAACGAGCACTTACTTAATTGAACAACCTCTCCCAATTTGTTTGTGTTAAAGGAGAGCAGAAGATGCTATAGACAACAATTTGCCCGTGTGTGTGTTTTTTTTCCCCCCTCCTTTGTGCCGGCTGTGTAAGTGTGTGCGTTTTAAACCCCTGCCAAGCGGAGATGCATTATTTAAGATGCTGTTGTGATACTTGTGCCTGCTTAAAGGTCTTGGCTTCCTTTTAACACCACGCCGCATCGGTCCACCTCTGCCCCCACTTGCGGGCGGAGGCGGGAGAGGTTGGGGGGGGCAACCAGAGTGGGACCCGCTGGCACTGGTCCCCTCATCACCTGGGAAAATATCACAGCGGGGGAGGGGGTGGGGGGGGTGAGAGAATGAGGTGATGTAGATAACCTTTGAGTTTTGCGCCTATTCTTGGAGAGAGGCATTTCCGTGTCCTGATTTACTAATTTTGAACAAAGAAATCTATTTAAAGGTAATGAAACTCATTTTTAGAAAGTTTTGATATTTCTACATTTAAATTGCGACTGTTACAGGGACATAAATGACAGGATGTCGCCGGACATGAGTCACTAAAGTCTAAATTTGGAAATAGACAGCTGCTCTGAACAAGCTTGTCATGGAAGGCAGTATTGTGAATTGAATGTGGTTAATTTCAATTAATGCTATGCCACCTGCCATGTTCGCCGGGCAAAAAAAATAAATAAAAGGCAACGCTTTTGGGAAAGTGGAGGGGAAAAATCTTGTGCAGAGGAACTTCAGGGCCCCTCATTACACTCTGCCCCTGGGTATTTTTACGCCTTTTATTTCCCATCTAATGAACTGTTTACATTTCTCAGCTTTCCAGGCGCCACAATTATTTGTGCTTGTCCTTGTGCCACTCGTTGCGCTGGCTGAAAAAGAAAAAGAAAAAAAAATAGGGTGGAGAGTTGGAGGGCATTGAAATGTGTATATAAATAACTTTTTGTTTGATTTTAATTATGCAGATCAGAAGGCTTTTTTTGTTACAATTGCCACTTGCTTAGAAAATGAAAAGGGGTATTTTGACAATTATTGGTCTGATGATTTTTAAACTTCTCTACAATGTAGGAACCTACTTTTTATTTTGCCGGTGTGAGATATCCTCGCCCATAGAGGAGTTAAACACAATAGAATAGATCCTTATTTTTGCTATAATTAAATAAATATAATTTGCAGCTCACAGGATTATGCAAAACTGATTAACATATCTGATGTGAATTGTTATGCATGCATATGTAATTACATTTTGATGGGTAAAGAAGAGTATTTTTTCCCCTCCGTCTGCTATCCATGTCAACAGAGGTAAAACGTGTGTTTTTGACAGGACACCAGCACCTCCATTGCCGCATTTGACGGGATGCGAGGCGTTTTAAAGGCAAGCCACTTTGCATAAAGTTAAGATGTACCTTTGTACTTTTCTCGTGTGCTTCCGGGAATAGAAGCAAATTCTCACCCAAGATTAAAAAAGTGACAAAAGACAGACCTTTCAAAAGGATTAAAAAAAGCTCTCTCTCTCTTTCTTTTTTCTTCCTCTGCAGCAATAAGGTATCTTCTGAAAGTGCTCATTCTTTTTTAGATTACAACGCCTGATTAGTTGGTTTTGTCTGATGATGCAGAGTTCAGTGCTGGCGTACTGTAGCTGGAATGAGACACTTTCAATACATTTTCTTCATAGAATCTCCTCTTTCTCACCTTTCTTGACCTCAAGAGATCCTTTGGGTCTTTGTCACCCCNNNCCCCCCCCCCCCCCTCCCCTCAAGACTTCTAAATTGGCATCAAAATCTGTCACTGTATTAGTTGGTGAATACTGCACAGCTGTTTATGTTTCACATCAAATGGCAAGGTGGTAATCATTCAGGGAGCTGATGTTTTCCAGAGGGGAAATCCAAAAACCGGGGTGCATACTGTAGGTACAGGGGAAATAGCGGCAACACTTTCATTTCAGTGACATTTTCCATTTCTTTATACTTTGTCTTTGTTATCTACAGTGTTCTCGTCGCACAAACACCTCATACATTCATCTGTAACAAACAGCTATTTAGAAGCACCAAAAAATTCTCTGCATGGTTTGAAGGCGACGTAAGCCTCAACATTCAAATCAATGCTTCTGCCAGGCTTCCTCCTCTCAATTACTGCTGAAGTCGTCTTTCCCTCCTAAGTTGCACCGCAGCTCTTAAAGATGAAACTACTTAAATGAAATATGTGGGTGTTCTCCTGGCAAAAAAAAAAGCGTGTGTATGCCTTGTGTATAAATGTGCATGCTGTCTTGAGATTGATGTTGATTGACTTTCTTGCTTTTTCCCTGTTGTGATTTTTTAAATTATTTTTTTTTGAAGGGGGATTTTGTTTTTATTGCCCTGACGGTGACACAGTGGCCGCTCATTTTCCACTTAGCTGAGGTGTTTTGTTTTGCTTTTTAAGATTGAATACTGAGGAATTGTTATGAAAATGTGTAAATGTTAAAATTCAGTATTTATTTACAGCTGTTATTAACAATTGATATATATATATATGTGTGTATATATAATGTACCATAAAACTCAATTGAATTAATTGATTACAAAAAAGCCAAAGGTATTTGTTGCCAAATGAAGGAGTAAATGGAAAAGAAACCCCTCATTTAAAAAGCTGGGAATAAAGACCTTGATACTTTTTTCTCTTAAAAAAATTGGATTATCAAAATAGTTGCCAATTTAGTGATTTAAAATTTGCAGCTATTTTTGTAATTCCTTCACAAGCAGTCATAAAAGTTTGCATCAGCATCAGAAATGATTAAACATTCATTTCCTCTTCCACCCATGTTTGCCAAAAAGCAACAAATATATCTCAATATAATGTATCACACACTATTTTTTTTTTCCTTTTAATGTTTATTTTTATGCTTCAAATCTTGACTGCTGACCCAAGAAACGAATGGCACAATTTCAAAACAAGGCTACAAACACCTTAAACAGCACATTTCGACATGTGGCGCTGTGTGTCGGGGGCCAGGCGCTGTGTTTTATTTGAGTCCATGCTGCCGATCGTCTCTTTTCCCCACAGTGGGCGTTCTGTGGTTAACCTCGGTCCCTGCGGTCGAGTATTGTTTGGGTGCACTCTTTATCTAATGGGTTTTGTGGTCTGGGTCAATCAGGCCCTCCGTCTACTCTGTAATTACTCCAGAGAACTGTGGCACTCACCATCACGATAATAACAGCCAAATCACATCAACCATGACTTTCCACTCAGTGCTCCAGATTATGAGGAGAGACAAATAAAAAAAAAAAAAATCTAGCTCAATAGTGATTGGGTCCAAAGTTATTTCAATCAAGGAACTTGATATCATCACTCTTGAGGTTAGAATTGGCTTTTTCAAGTTTTGGTTTGTGCTTCTCTCGTGGATGCCAGCATCAAAGCGCCTTGTACAATAGCTTCTTCAAACTTTTACTGATAATAGAAAGATAGTGGGAAAGGATACCGCATTTGAGGAAAGAAATGCCCCCTCCAGGTAATTGGTGTTCCTTCCCTCATTCGTCATCTTTGCTTTATTTATATAGAGTGGAGGACTAAGTAAATATAGTAAATAGAAAGAATTCCTGTTGAGGAAAAAGTGATATTTTCATTCCTATGCTGTTGTTTCTCTTTGATTTTGCCCACCTCCGGTAGCCCACCTAAGAAACCCTGTCAAGGCAGGGAGAGAAAGCGAAGGAGGCTTAGTAAACACTTTCTGTGTCTGCTGCTGGTGTGTATTTAGTTTAGAGGGCACGCCAAGAGGCTGTTTTTCCACGGGTCGGGTGTCTGTAAACAAGCGGTACAACGGCAGCCCACTCTTCCACAATCGGAGGTGGCACACTCTGAAGTGTGTATGAAATGTGTGTCTGAGCGCCTTTTTTTTTTTTTTTGGACATGGCATTCCCTCTTATTCTAGCCTATCTGGAGACAGAGAGAGAGTGTGTGTGTGTGTGTGTGTGTGTGTGTGTGTGTGTGTGTGTGTGTGTGTGTGTGTGG
Organism: Mullus surmuletus; assembly: GCA_903171835.1. NCBI lineage: Eukaryota > Metazoa > Chordata > Actinopteri > Syngnathiformes > Mullidae > Mullus > Mullus surmuletus. The sequence goes on from CAESWR010000368.1 coordinate 280,314, forward strand.
GACTGAGAAAGAGAGCGAGGCAACCCCAAATCCGATGGGCCGCCAATGGGTGATGAATTATTCCCTGTCTGAGTCTCAGCATTGGTGTTATCACAGAGGCTGCCACTGCACTGGGATGACAGCAGTGACAGCCCCCAGAAAAGATTTAGCACTGACAAGTGATACTTCCTCATAATACATCTCCCTGGCCCTCTCCCCTGTCCCCCTGTTCCACAGCCTCTTCACACACACACAAGATGAGTTTTTTTTTTTTCTCTTCTTCTTCTCTTTTTTTTTTATCCCTCAAGTTGTATTTGTTTAAGTGGGCAAGGTGGGGGGCTCTTTGCCACCGCTTCTGTGGCACAAGTGTAGTAGGTGCAGTAGATCACCTTGGAAGGTGGCATGGCCAGGAACCCAGACATGCTTGTTGTCAGTATGTGTGTTGAACTACGGCTACATCTGCACAGACGCACTCATTCGCAGCAGCCGACCTGCGATGTGTCTGACTCGGTTTGTCACCCAGTTCCATTAGGGGGCTCTCGTGCTTAAGGAATGCCTGTTGTATTTTTGCATCAACAACAGTACTAAGCCATATTTCTCCACTTGTTTTCTCTTTTTGCTCCCCCCCCTCCCCCCCCCCCCCCCCGTTTCTCCCTTCTCTTCCCTTCCTTTTTGTCCTTCTTCCTCTCTCTCCTCCCCTCGCAGAAAAGGTCACGTATCGCCTACAGTGATGAGGTGCGCAACGAGCTCCTGGGGGATGATGCCGGTTCCTCGGAGAGCCAGGTGAGGTGCTAATCAGGGGCCCCGGCTAACACCAGTGTGGGAGGCTGACTGGCCCCCAGGGCGAGGGAGGTGGGCCCCTCGTAGGGACCGTCGAGATCTGAAACGGCAGTATTGTCACCAAGTCATGCGGAAGGAACACTGTTTAATGCAAAGCTGGGCTGCCAGTGAGTGGGCTCAGGGCATGAGACCAGTGTCTGGCCAAAGCCAGATTGGGACCGATGTGCGTGCGTGCACACACACAACACACAACACACACACACACACACACAATCCGACCAAAATTTCAATCCAAAACCTTGGCCTCCCCACTCCAACCGCCCCACAGCTGTTCTCCAGCCGGGTGTGGACTTGCCCGTATAATAGATCCTCCATCGAGGTATGAACACACACTCACACTCACACACACAGAAGAACTAAATCTTCTTTTCTTAAGCCAGCACTATTCAGACAGTCAAATGAACACATTCTGGTATTATCTAATCGTAGCTTTCCAATATTTTTGGGCAAATGACCTCTATAAATCAGTATTTATACTCTAAGTGTTTATAGAAAATAATAATCTTAATCAGTTTTGATGTAATTTCAGTCTTTATAGTCTATATTCACAAAATAGTTCTTATCAAAAAATTCTGTCTGACAAAATGTTTGTCAGGCTCTTGTATGAACAGCAGACAGGGGCACGAGCCGTTTTCAGTCCTTGTCAGCAATGCACACAAAAGATTAATTCACAGCTGTTATGAAAGTGTTGGTGAAGAAGAAAAACAATTATCACGGATCTTGATCTTAATGGTCCAAAATATGCCTCATGTTCTTTTTAAACTTGAACAATAATAATAATATGAATAAATCCTGAGCTGCATCAAAACAGTGATACATCCACACATTCAGCAAGCAGCGTTTCAACATTTAAGACGTACTTGCCTATTGCTCACCTGCACAGCTGCCACTCACACGCAGACACTCTAAACTATGACCAAACCTCGTTTGACTAATTATATGTTGCGTTTAGAATTGGCTGTCAACTCACAGGGGTTGCTTTGTCTCAAGGCGTACACCGACACACACACACACACACACACATGCAAATAAACACTTTGCATTTGCAAAGCGTGCACACTCAAAAAAGAAAAGAAAAAGATGAATACTTAAAATGCATATTTGCACATTTAGTCCCGTAGTGCTTTACTGGAGTATATTTAGATGATTCAGAGCTTGGCAAAGTAAAATATAGTTTTCTTTTTTTCTTTTTTTCTTAACATTACCTTATTACCATTTCAATGATGACCCATGAACTGCACATCTTAGAAACATATGTATCATGAGCCGAGATGTGTAATTGATATGCATATTCCTGGCAAATTAGCGAGACACAAAAGTGACTCTGACATTTTATGCAGAAGTTGGAAGGAGATTTGCTGTCAGAAATGTCACATTTGAGATTGTGATGGGTCCCATCCAATCATGTCATGGAAAAGTCACATTTAAATTGTCATTCTTTAAAATAGGAAATATAATTACAAATTTAAAATTTTGTTTTCATTCAGCTAAATCAAAGGAAATTGTTAATGGTAATGATAAAATTAATCAGTTGGATTACTATGATGAAAATCTGTATATTTATGTTAACATTTTCAAAATAGCTTTATAGAAAATTACCCCATTATTTTAATTTCCTGTTTTGATGATAATAATCATATTTAATTTATTATTTTGCTTCAAATAAGTACATTCCATGAGAAAGTAAACAATGTTTCCAATCCATCTGTGTTATATCAAACAATAAAGAGATTATTGAATTTGACTTTTTCAAATTCTATTATCATCTTCATTCTCAACTTTTCAACAACCTAATAACAGAAATAACAACCTAATAATAGCGATACAATTTTAAATATGTTAGTTTATTAGAAAATCCAAATACATGTAGTTTGATTTGTTGTTTCATCATCATAAGTGGTGTGGGACAAAATACATTTAGATATTTGCCACCATAAATACAATTAAATTTTCTAAATAACACCAATTCACCCACATCAGTGTTATTTCTATTTTTCTAAATGTGATTTTCCAAAACGACACCTAATATGAGGTGTGAAGAGCTGCCTGGACTCATATCAAAGTCAAACCTGTCCATGACATAAATTCTAATTTTGTATTAATAAGACAAATTATTTAAAAAGAACAAACAAACAAAAAAAACACCCATCAATAATGAGCAATTCTGCTGTTTAAGGTGAAACTCTTAATATTGATTCTAAATCCCCAAATCCACATGTACAATGGCACTGGACGAGTTGACTTGGGGGGGCAAAAGCAAAGTAAATAGATGATCTACATTTTCCCTTTTTCTTCCCAGGTGCCGTATTTCCGTCATTTTCATTTTAAAACTTGCAGATAATACTTGTCTCGGGTCTTGCTGTGAGTGGAGTACTCGCAACTTCAGTTTTTTTTTTTAGTTTTTTTTTTTTTTTTAAATCTAACGAGACAGCGGTGATAGGAGAGGGGAAGAGATGGTGGGGGCCGGGGCAAGTCGGTCAATTTAATTCCTGACGATCTGAAAGAGGTCAGGATCATTTCATATAGCCCTGGCTGAGCAGATCATTACCAGTCACAAATCTGTTGGTTACATGGCAAGGATTTATAGCTAAGTAAATAGGGAACCGTCATAAGTTCTGAAAATGGCGTGTTGGCCCTCCGATAATGGCTAAAGGACGATTTAATAGAGTTCGGCATTTATTCGTTATCTGTATGCGGACAGAGACTGAATTGGCACTATCACTCGTTTTTTTAATAATGTGGTAGGCTACCATTGCACATTTTTTCTTTCTGTTTTCTCTGCATGCAACACACGCACAAATTCTGGTGCACACACACACACACACACACACACACACAATGCCCCCTCTCACACACACACGCCACACACAAAGCAGCAAATGCACACACATTTTTCACACACGAACACTATACGGAATAGTTTCGATTTCAGTCACAGCAGAAGGCTTGGCCACAAGAGATTGTGCTGGTTTGAGCCGGCATGGACCAGATTTTACAGGCTACAAAGGAAGCAGATTACCACTTGTATCGAATTCCGTATTGGATGAAAAAAAAGGGGGGAAAAATCTTTTGTTTGAAAAAAAATTGCTGATTATCATAACAGAAAAATTGCAGCAGTGCAATTTTGAATACTGGCTGGCATCACAAAAACACAAGGAAATGCGCCCGTGCAGGAGTAATTATAACATTTACAATATTCCGTATTTACCGCTCTGTATCTCTGGAGCAACGTGAGCATCGTCGGCCGTGCTAAAGAATGGCTGCCAAAGAAAAATAAAGCGAAACAGAAAAGAAACGGCTCTACACGCCTCTCGTATAGTTTTAGCAAATCCTCCACAAGGGCTCACAATCAGTCAGGCAGCACAAATGAGCTCGAATAAGTTTTGTTTGGTACCCATTGACTGATGGCAGGGCTGGGGCAAGGGATCGCAGGATCTGCCGGGTTTGTTCAAGCCCCAAATAACCACCTCCACAGTGTAGTTTTAAACTTTGGCCTCTTAAATAATGCAGTCTTAGTGGGGAGTTGAGTTGTTGCTAAGTTGGAAAAGACAATTTCCACTCTCGAGTGCGTCTTGTTACTGCCAACATTTTCCAGGGTAAGAGCTCTTTACAAAAACATGCAATTATACTTGTTTACCTCCCACATTACAGATATTGACAATATTCTTTATTTGCAACATTACAGCTGTAGTCAGGTTTTCTGATTGGTGGAGAAAAAAACAAAAGAAAAGTGATGCAAAGAACTATTTTTGAGATTCTTCCAAGAAAAAAATTTCAAGGGAAGCAAAAGCAAGTTTGTAACGGATGAAATACTTGAGATTTTTGTTTGGGATTCATGTCCTCGATATACATCCTGAATTCATTATAAGACACATTTTTAATGTTTTTTAACACAGACAGGAATGTAATATACAGGGATACAAATTTACGCTGCACAAAAAAAGAGTTTTTGGTTTCGGCACAGGTGCTAAAGTTAATATTTGCCGTTTGATTTATTCTGGTCATACGAGCTCACTGGGAAAAAAAGTACATTTCATCTTGTGATGACGCTTGCTTAATTCAGACACTAACATTTTCTAAGGTTCTCCCGGCTGTTTTTGGTAATCTCAAAGTTGTCAATAAAGTTTGTGTTTGGAAATCAAACAACTCTAGTGGCTCCGAGCTTTAGATCTACCAACTTTTAATGTTGCCACCCTACCCGTAAAAAATGGGCGGATTTCAGAATACAATCCCCTTAACAGGCTTTGGAAATCCAAAAGTTTCTCCTTTTGCCGCCAGAACGTGTTGCATTCTCATTACGAGCCCCCGTCTCCCCCCCCTCCCATCTCCTCACTTAACTAAAGGCCAGGGAAGCAACCTTTTTTAATTGTGATTAGGAATAATTAATGGCGTATGGGGATACTGCTTTCCTCCTCAAACGTCTGATACATTATCATAGATGCAAGGTTTTCTGGGACAGGGAATAGGAATAGCATTTTTTATTTACTTCACTTTAAATTCTCTATTCTCTTTCATCAAAAATGTATAGCTATGCTAAGATACATTTTTCATGGTCTGTGGCTGTCCCAATAATAATCTGCAACTGTATGTATATCCAGAAGTAGCCTCACATGACTCTGCGTACACAATCTAAACAGCATGCACCTTAGCCGAAATATGGAAGAGGCATAAAATATTGACAACACATCAGCATCGATAAACAGCAGGACAAGCGCGATGGCTCAGAGATCCTACAATTCTGTTCCAAAGGGCACACATTTCTTTTCATCCTTTTGCAGGGAATCTCACAAAATGACAGATACAAAATATTTTTCCTCAACGTTAAGAACGTACTGTAACTATGGACGGTATTGTACCAATTTTTTTTTTATTCCTTTTCTCTTGCTTTATCAACTTCTGAGGTGACTTCCCCGATAATGTTAGCTGATAGCGCGAGTCGAGCGATCCATTTCCTCCCTTTGTTTAACGTGACAGCGCCAGGACTTGATCTTTGTTTGTTCAAAAAAAGTCAGTCTGAGCCGCGTGCTCAGCCTCGTTTAATGTGTTTGTCTTGTGATTTCCAAATGCTAAACATGCAAACGGATAAATCGTCGAGGTTAATTCTCTACCCAGCCGCACAACTGATCTTTTTTCCTGCCATGTTCCTACTTTTCTTTATCTCTCCTTCTCTCTCTCCATCTTTGTCTCTTCTCCCTTTTTGCTCTCACGATGCAGTTGATAAAGTTACGTGAAGAGGTAAGTGCTTCTCTGCTCTAACAATTTAAATTCTGCCTTCCCACTGAAATTTCCATTTGCCCTCGTCTCTACAGGAGGAAATTAAAATTAGCTCATTTGGACCCTTTTTTTTTTTTTGCATGTCTGATTGAACAGCTTAAAGGCCAAGTCCAAGATAATGAATTCACTGAAGGCCAGTTTCTCCAGCTTCCCCTCACTTAAATATAAAACAGTAAAGATAAGATATTATTTCTGATATGGCTTTTTGAAGACAAATATTGGGAAATAAAACGAGAGTCGCTTAAGTTATTTGGCCCAACATAGTTCATAACTTAATCAACTTCTTAGTTTCAAGTGGGAACACCTGTTATATAATTTAGAATACCTTGATTTTCTCAAATGGGGCCAAATTAATTGTGTTCTGCCCATTTGTAATGGATGGCATTATGGGAATCATCGGCGACATGTAAGTATTTTATCCTACGTATAATAAAAGACTGTCGGGTATCTTTTGTCATTTACCGGCAACATCACCACCATTGCTGCTGACAGTCATTAAATCCACATAGATCTTTATTTGATAGATTTTACTCTGCATTGTGCAATGCAGTTGCAGCTGCCTGCCATTCTAACATGTTAACTGTTGTCAAATAAGATGAATCAAAAAATAAGTTGATAAGTGCTCAGATGTCTTCAAACGATAAAGGTCTTAACACTGCCCATAATCTAACCAACTAGTTCATTTCCAATTAACAAATGCCGCTGCTGACATGTGTCTGATCTCTGAGAAAACACATTTCACTCAAAACATGATTGAAAGTGCAGTTTAGTTGTATTGTAATGACATTCCTGGAGACAAGGCTGCCTGTGCCCATCTACGCAAGCAACAGTTCTCATTATTCTCTTCACACTAATGACTCTGCGGTATAGTTCCTACCAAAAAACCTACCAAAACCTTCTCTTGAGTTCTGTTTTTTTTGGCTGACTTTTGGTGATTGATGTAGTTCAGGATTGTTATTATTGTAACTTTCCGAGTTTAACATCTTTTTGATAAGCCCTTGAACTACTGCATTCTTAAAACGACCTATTAGAATCACAAATATTTAAGAAAATGTAATCATGTCTGTCAAAACTGATAATTGAGTAACCGCTTTATGTAGCATCAACAGCAGTAGCAAAACGTTGCAACACTGTATACGTCCAAAACTGATTAGTGGACGTATGTATTTTTTCTCCATCTGATACTGTCGGCTAAAGTTGTACTCATTTTTGTATGTAGGGGAACGCACAGTATGTTGTTAAATGTACCTTTTGAGTGAGACCATGTTCAACCTGGTTTCTCCTGAAGCTGAGTAATTCAATTCCTATCAAAGCTTCTCTTCTCCATTCACAGCCATTTATAATTTAGAGCCTCAACCAGGCCCAGATGCCATGTTATCATGCTTTTTTTTCTCTTTTATTTAGCTGTACTTTTGTTTCACCTTCTTCCTCCCATTCCTTTGTGCATTTCCTGTTAGCCTGAGGGTCAGAAGCCATCTTGAGTTACCTCACCTGTCTCCCCCCACCCTTTTTCAATGGCCGGACTGGTATAATTCGGGTTGATTCTGTGCCCTCTTCGCCATTGCGATTCTCCATTGCAGCCTTTTACCCTCCTGTTTTTCCCCTGCATTTGAATCAAAGGCTGGCACAGCTTATACACACTTAAGTCTTGCTTTAAAAAAAAAAAAAAAACTATACTTTTTTTTTCTTCAGCTGAAAAACATGTTTAAATATTTAGCACCCATATTCACAGCTGTTTGACACTTGTAATTCCTCGTCTTACAAGTCCCAAACAAACGGCACAGAAGATCACACAGTCAGTCTGAATCACAGCTGTCATCATTATTCACTTTGACTCTCCCCCCACCCTTATTGAAATAATAAGGAAATCATCTGAACTTTGGAAAATGGTGATAGTAACCGTCTGTGTTTGATATTGAAAAAAGGCAGGAGAGCGAAAGAAGAGGGGAGAGATTTCTTTTGAGCTACAGCTGCATTGTTCTGGGGCTCCCTGTTAATAACTTACAACTGAAGAGTGTTTCTTGACGCAAAAAAGCACAACAAAAAAACACAATTTTTGTGGTTCCTAAGAAGATCTTTGTTCAAAATGTAGGTGTCAGATGAAAAGGCATACATGCATAGACAGAAATGGAGGTGGCGGCGGCGGCGGCGGGGAGGTGCACCGGCAGCACTCACAGTTGCACAATATTTATCATATATTGTATTTAAATCCTTTGCTAGAAGGCTCCGCCAGATGATCAGATATGATTTGGATGAGACTCCTTTGTTTTTGCTTTTGTAGATAAATGACAGGTTTGAATCACGAGCCGGTGTTTGAGCTCCAGTAGGTGTCGGTGTGTGTGTGTGTGTGTGTGCCTGCCTTATTCCGAGGGTTCCTGAACGGTTATATCAGAGCCATGGGGGTCAAGCCTTGATATCGGCCGTTGTAGCTCAGTGGGGGCCGCCAGTCGACTCGGATTTCCCTCGCCGAAAACGCTGACGAGGGTCTCTTGGATGTTTTTTTTGCTTGTTAACTAAGATCCCAGCTGAACACTTGCATTGGCATTCTTGTGGGTCTTGTGTGAAATGCATGTACTCGAACAACAAGTTTCGTAATCTTTTTTAGTAATCTGGTCTTCAGCCACGACTTTCTGTTTACAGTACCTGAAGTGAAGTGATGTTTAGTTTTAATTATACATGCGTCTTTCATTATTTTCTGTGGCTCCGTCTGTGTCCCTGGCCGGATTGTTTCATTATTAAGGCCATCACAGCGAGCTATTACTGGATTCTCAGTGACTGAACTCTCACCCTCTCCCTCAGGTTCTGTCACTGTCTAACTTGGGGCGCATTATTCTAATGATCACACACACACATCCACTGCCACCACTACGCAGCAGCAGCAGCAGCAGCAGCAGCAGCAGCACACACACCCCCACCCCCCACCTCCACCCCCGCCCCTCCCACCCCACACACCCTCCCACACTCACCATCCCCTCCCCCCGGCCCCTAAAAGAAGACAGAACGAGGGAGAGAAGCGTGCGCGCCAGAGAGAAATTCAGGAGGAGAAAGCTTTGAAGTGGCTTTCCATCGCAGCGAGTCTGCCGGCCGTCTCCCCGAGACGTGTCACCTTTGCCAAGAGGGAATAGGAAAATCACGTTTCGAATGGTAATGATAACATACTAATCACTTGAGCTCTTTGAAGAACCCAGGGAGTTCGCTACACTGTCAGTATCCCCGGCTGCCTCGCGCTCCCAGGCACACACAGGCACTGCAGCCACGGTCGAGGTGTATTAGCTTAAACATTGCATGTCAATACGTCCCATCCATCGCAGCTGATCCATAGGGGCTCATTATAGCTCCGACTTGGGTTGCCACTGTTTCAGCTGGTGCCACCGCCACTTCCACACCCATGTAACCGCTCCACACACACACACGCCCCTGCCACACCCTTTACAGAGAAAACCCCCCAAATAACAAAACACACCTTGAATGCGACCTCTCTTTGCATCGCTTTCCATCGAAGCCCCCTTTTTTTTT
>CAESWR010000368.1:296602-319658 GCA_903171835.1 Mullus surmuletus
TTTTTTTTTGTATTAAATCATTGAAGCGACCAACAAAGTGGCAGCCATCGCCGGGCTAAGCTAAGCAGCCCCGCCATTGTCACAAAGGCAGACGCGTGAGGACCCTGTGATGATGTGACGACTATATTAAAGAGTACATCAATTTGTTTTAAAGCAGTTTGATTTTCAGCTGCAGCCGTATTAAGAGAGAGGGGAAAAAGAGGGGAGGGGATGTCAGCGTCATCCTACATGATTCCAATGGCAGAGCAAGGGGTGCTGGGACGGCAAGAAATAAATAGATAAATGACAAAGTGACGAGAAATAAATAAATATGTTTTTGTAAACATAAAAAAGAAAAAAAAAATCTTCACGGCTCCCTTTTGAAGCGGAGTGTGGCTTTGAGTCTTGCTGAGAGTCCATGGGCGCTGGAGTGGCCCAGTAACACAGCGTACATTTGTCCCGACTCTATCTCTCCCCCTCCATCTTCGCCTCTTTTCTGTTTTTCTCTCCCACTCGCTTTATTTCTCCCTGTTCCCTCTAAAGATGAGACTGGATGATTCTTTTGGTGCCGGGCCACCAAAGTGGCGCCGAAGCCTTAAATCCATAAGCAAACACTTAGCAAATGACACAATCACTTACATTTATGAATCCCAAGTGAGATTTTACACGGAGGATTTTATTGGCTGTCAGCAAATTATATTTTAGTGTCTCCTGATATTTGTTTGCTCCACAGATTCAGTGAATCCACATTTAACTAATATAAACTTACATACAAATTTATATATTTTTTAAACCCAAAGGTTACAAAATAAAAAATATGTAATAAATGGTAATACAAATGTAGTGTTTAAGCACAGTCATGTTAATTCATTTATTATTTATTTCTATGCTCTTGTAAATATTAATTTGAAATGTATACATATATATATGTGTGTGTGTGTGTGTGTTTGTTACCTACGTTACACCACAATTTCAATTGATGTAAAGATTTTTTCCCACTCATTTAAAAAAAAAGAATCATACATAGTATTGATGCAACACTTTTTTTTCAACCACAAAGCTGAATCTTTTCTCACTTCCTTTTTAGTTTATTCTCTATGTTCTACAATGTAGTTTGAATATTTTAAGGATCTTTTTTTTATTTCTCTTTTTAAAAAGACAGTTTGCTAAAGTGGATTTCCTTGAGGTATAGCATAATAAATTACTTTTTTGTAGACTGATATAATCGGCATGTTGCATTGTGTTCAAAAAGAATACAAAGTTATTTGATAATTGTTTGATTAATGGTGCCGAGAGCCAGAACTTAAATATTTCACAGCTTGAGAAACGAGGCCTTTAAAAACATACAATTTAAAGGGTGAAAGTGTGTTGTTTTTTTTTACAGCTATATAAAATGAAAACAAGAACACTTAGAAAATTTAGTTTGAAACTGTATTTCCTAAATATATATGCTTCAATGCATAACATCTCGCTCTCAGAAAATGTAGCCGTGGGTGAGCTGTTTATCGGTAAACCCCCGGTGGATGAAAGGCGTAGCAATAATGATTTTTTCTCTCCTAATCGGACCTTGTCAGCAAGGCGTCTTATCGTGGAGAGGAAAATGACACCGATCCTATCGAAGAGCCTGGAGTCCGAGTCGGCGGCATGTGTCCCCCCCAATCATGGCCGGCCGTGGCCCAGCCATATCTAGCGCCGCCACAAACGGCGAGCGACGCTTTTTTCATGTGGACTTCAAAAACGTAGCGAGTCATTAAAATTGCACCCGCGTTCTGCAGCGGGGATCAGCCGCTCTGGAGCGAAAATGGGATGTGGGAAGAGGAGACTCGCTAAATGTGTTAATTCCATCCTCACATGTTTACGGCTTAATTTTAATCTGTTTGAGGGAGGAGGAGGGGTGGTGGGGGGCGATTGGAAAGGGGGGCGGGAGGGGCAATGAGAAAGCCTCGCGCTGCAATAAATCGCCATTATCTTTGACACCCTAGGACTCAGCTGTTCCAGGGATTTAGGGGTCCACTGGCAACAGTGTATATCGTGGTGCATAAAAAAAGGCGCTGTTTACGCTTGAACTGCGGTAGCTAAGGTGCAATCACCAGTGTCAGACTGCACAGACAAAAGGCCTTATGCGCACAATGGCCAGCTAGCATACGGACCCTCAATGGAAGAGCTGAACCAACAGACTCGAGTATGTGTTTGTGTGTGCGCCCGTTTCCCCCATGTGCGCTTGTTCACGGTTCCCTGCGAATTGACAGGTGCCGATCGCAAAATTCCCTATCAAAATATTTGTTTAAGCTATCTGCGGATGGAAAAATTCCCACCGAACGAGGCCGCCTGAGTCGAGTCTGTCCATCTATCATCAATTCTCCTCTTGTTCCACCATTAGGTCTGCACAAAGTGATCGCTAGCATTAATAAAATTATGAGGAAATCGAATAATTAGACCTTTTGTCAGTTATTAGCTTCAACAAGGCTCTCGACATAATGAGACTCTTGGAAGTAATGATCAGACTAGAGAGCTCATTGGAGCTTTCTGGCTTAGTCAATCATTAGACGACATGCTAAGCGAAATGTGACTTTTCCATTTTCAAATTATAGTTACGTTGTTGAATTAAATATAGATTTATATATTTCACATTGGAAAATCAACACTTAACCAAACACTTAAGTTAAAGATATCGTTTTCATCTGTGACTTCTTGAACATGGCAGGCATAAATGCTTTTGCAAAATGTATTTGATCAATTTATAAAGGCAATAATGGCTGTTAGTTGCATGAGTAAGAGCTGACAACTAATTCATTTCCACAAGAGGAAAAAGACACCTAACCACAAAACTTTAATAACCTATTTTTGCTTTTTCCCCCCACTTCACCTCAGGAAGTATACAATATCAATAGGCACTGAAAGCACGTTGCCCATTTCATCCTGAAATTGCACAGTATCACCGCAGTATTAACCTTGAATTAAGTAATTTGGACACAGTTTGTAATTGTAGTTTGAGTCTATATTGCTGCTCAAACCCCACGCAGGTCGTTTAGCGATATAATCTCATGCTTATCTCATGATACAAAACACATTTCAATGGCTATATGATGTCGCCGCTATATCTTAAAAGCCGCCACCTTAAATCAGATTTTTCATCTTCTATTTTTAGGTTACAATAACTAAAAAGACACCCCCTGCCTGCTCGCATCGCGGAAGAAAAAGTGTTAGCATTGACCTCTGGCTGACACAGAGAAAGCCGAGGGAGGGGCGGCGGCGGAGAAAAAGAAAGCAGCCGAAAGAGCGACAGAGAGGAGAGCGCTAAGACAACAACTGTGAAGAGCCGCATAGGGTTAAAGAAAAACTGTTTCAGAAGGAAATGGGAGACAAAAGCGAGGACTCGGAGCCCCCATGGGTGCTTTAAAGAGCCGCTACATCTGAGAGCGCTGAAATATTAAAAACGGAAAGGGAGAACAAAAACGTGAAATAAAGTATAGGATCCATAGTGAGGGGAGAATTGTGCCACCTTGTCACCTGAGGACGTGTATCAGAAATATTAATTCGGTGATGAGGATGACGCGCTGGATGACAAGAGGATTGATGTCACTTAAAATCCTGAAAGAAGTGGATTAGAAAAAATGAGGAGACTTTTATCAGAATGAGACTGTCTGCAAACACAGATGAGTGTAGTCACACGAATGCTTCCTCTTTTTTTTTTTCTCTCCCCCCATCACTTGTTTACCAATTCAGAAAATCCCTCCTGGCTTTTATTTGACCAGTAACCTCCCCTACACGTGTTCTCATTTACAATGTAGTAAAAGTGACAACCGGCGTATTTGAAAACAGGCAATAGGCACGATACTACAAAGCACTCGAGTAATGACAACCGAGTCAAACTACCATTAGCAGCGCATCTTCACAGTGAGTCTTCTGTCAAGCTGGCAGACGTACATGGGTAATTTTTTTTTTTTGATGCAGATGCAGATGCAGACGGAGTTTTAAGGAAGAAAATTGCAGGAGGGATGCACTGCTATTAGTGCGCTTTTCAGTATTTTTCCTTTTTACTGTGTTCATCTGAAAAAGCATATGTGTTCAGAATCTACTGGGTTGTTTAGTGACATGTCATGACACCAATACTCTATTTTAATAATACATGCGTGTAAAATAAATGGCTGCTATTTTCAGTCATATTCATACACTTAATTACATAATTACGACAATTTTATTGGTTGCCATTTTGGTCAATTTTTGTTTTGTTTTTTTTATATGTTAAGTGCTAGGCCAAAAATAAAATTTATAACCAAGGAGAAACACTTGCATCATATTGACCCTAATGGCAAAAAAAAAAATAAAAATAAAAAAAGCCCTTGTTTTCAGACATATAATCTATTTGAAATCACACTCGCAGTGCGGCTGGAACTGTGTCAGGTTTAGCAGGAGTAAGCAGACAGTATCTTGCTTCCCTGCTGACTGCAGATGGCATTTGAATATAAGTAAGTCTGTCATCATTCACTTATCTACATAAAGGTTGAAGTTAGCAAAATCTATTTTTAGTCCTGTGATTTGACTTAACGGTGAAATAAAAAAAAATGCACCAGTATAGGGTATTTTTTTACTTGAATATTGTCTTCAGTAACACACAAGTGAGGTTTTTCCAGAATTTATGTATCCTGTTTTTTTATTTATTTATTTATTCATTTATTTTGTTTCATTGCCCACACTTTAAATTCTTTATACATTCCTTCCTCCTTTTGGTTTTCTCTAACAGCTTTCAATCTTAGTAGACATAACTTTAAATTTATACAAAGCCACCATATCCAGCTTGACTTCTTGTGTGCCGAAAATTGATTTTGTCCTCTTAAGCAACCAATGATTTTTTTTTTTTTACACATGTATTATAATCCCACACGAATCTCCATCCTGAACTATGCCACGGTAAAGTTTTCAGCTAAACTTATGTGCAGTTATATTCTGCTTCTTTTTTTTTTCATCTCCCAACATTTCCACAAAACATTACAATCAAAAGAAGCAGCATTATTTGGTAATTGTGTTATAATATTCAAACACAATATGGCGACACTGGTCCTTTTTAAACTTAAACGTCGCCTGGCTGCTGCTTTGTTGTCATTTCGGCAAAGCTGTGGGTGACACAGCTCGCACCGTCACACGCGCAGAGACCCTGTAACCTAATGTCTGCATGTCTTTTAAGAAGGGCTCATACTTTGAAATAACTTCATCTAAATCTTAGAAGAAGAAAAAAAGAAAAGAAAAGTACAACAGCTCTTGATCCCTGCAAAACTAAGTGTCAGCCTTGAGGAACGCACTTAATTTAGTGTTTCGAGAAGCATATAGTCTCTAAATGCAGTCATTAGCTCTTTATTAATCTGCATCTTGTGTGGACCAGAGCCTCCCACCCGGCAAGACACACAATTATACCGCACAAACACAGTGAAGCACATTAGCCGTCTCCGTCTGTCCTCGCGCCTCTTTTCCTCAATGGTAGCCCCGAGGAGCGCACCCCCCCCCCCNCCCCCCCCCCTCCCCCGTCAAAGGAGTTTCCTCCTTGGCCGTCCTGCGCCCATCAGACAGGGCGCCCGCCTATTTAAGACACCCAGGGAACATGAAACAGAGCCGGGCCGAGATGTCAGCTGGTTGGCCCATCTGCCAGTCAGTGGGACGGTAAAGCTTTTGTCCTGGGGGGTAACCTTAGGAGTGCTCTGTGTGCTACTTGAGCCTGTTAGTGTGCACGCACGCGCGCTCGTTGCTCTGGGACAGGAGACCGTGTCGCAGTTTCTGAGCAAAGCGAGTTACATACGGCACGCTGACATCGTCCTTTCAATTTAAGGGCGACTAGTGTTTGCGCGCATGCAGGACCGAAACATGTTGACCAGTCTGACCAAAATTTGAATGGTGTTGTCAGATCAGGGACAAATAATTGCCGTGTTTATCAAAACACTTTTGAATCTAATGTGTAGGTCTCAAAGATATGTCCTCTGCTGGACTGAAATTAATTGGTCTCATTTCACTTCCTATGGAAGCTGCAGTTAGTAGAGCACTTGTCAGAATTTTAAATTGCCTGCAAGTTGTCTATCTCTCTCCCCACTCCCCTGTTAAATAACATAACCTTGACAGTACAAACAGTTTGACTCTCATATAAATGAACCTAGCTGCTGGCCGGCTGGCTGAATCCAAAGCATTATTCCACTCATGCATTCTGCCTTTTGGTAGATAGGCCGCGCCCTTGAGCTGCTGTTGGAGGGAGGCGCCGCTTGTTCTTGCTCTGAACGAGGGCGCTGAAAGGGGGGCCTCAGTGCCTGCACGAACGGCACGCACGTAATCCTTTGGACGGGTCTATGTGAGCCCGAGAGTTCCTAAAAAGAGAATGCACGCAGACAGCATGAACTTATTTATTTACCACCGAGTTATGCTTTTGTAGTTGTGCCTGTCAAGGATATCAGCGCAAGTTAATACGTGTGCTTTTGTGCGCGCACGTCTGTGTGTGTCTTCTAGTAATGTGTGCACATGCTTCGCACCTCACTGGCTTCAGCCTCAGATAAAATGTGATTTATAACAACAAAGTCATCCCTTTTTCCGTGCTGTAATCATTTTTTAGTCAACTTTGACTGTTGACTGCTATGTAGAAAGCTTCTCTTAAGTGGTCTACATAGTCCCCGTGCTCACATCAGTCAGTCTCACCGCATGATATATGTAGTGGTAGTCCTGAAGGGCTGATGTATGCACAGCTCTGCACCGGCAAGTTCTCCCTGAGCACATCTATGATCTTGGGTTACTCAATCATCAATCAAGGCCAACTGCAGCGCACTGTACTGTCGCCCATCTTTTTAAGTGTAGTTGTGAGGGACTGGCTAAGATGGCCTAAGGGACACTTTCCTTGGTCTGACCCGTCTCAGGTTTGATGTGAATATGTGCGTAGTTATGACTACACACAGAATGCAGTTGACAAACTGATGTAGACCTTTTTTTTTTTTTTTTACTCCAATATTTGGTAAAGGCCACCTGATCGTAGGGGTGTGGTTACCACTAGTTTACCTTGGAATTTTGCAGTGTTTTTGAGGATTTTGTTTAATTTTTTCCTGCAGTTATGCTTTTCAACATTGCATAATCTTAACAGGACAAAAATAGTTTGAATGTTCATAGTCTATTCAATAAAATTATGAGCAGCAGTATTTTTTAATGGGGCAGAGAAAATCATGAAGAGAAATAACATTAGCCTATGTTTACTTGAAAAAAATAATTTCAAACATTGTATGGGAGTAGACAGTAGAAAAAAAATAAAAAATTGAAGGCAGTGCAAGAAAAACACTGGCAGAATACACTGACTTCCTTCACAAAGCTGCACGGTTTTCATTGTATTATCCAGAATGGACATTTGGAGCCATAAGATATTGCAGTGATAGACTTGCATGCCAATTTTCCTGTGTGCTTGAAGTGAGGTATTGTGCTATTTTAATGAGCTGTTTAGACTAGTGGCTGGTTGCATTTGGTCTATAACAACCAGCTCAGTGAATAATTGTTATTGCCTCTTAAAGGCCAGATGTATGGAATTCATGCAAATTTAGAGCAAAGGGAAAATGTGTGTGTATTCGAGAGTGCCTTGGAATAATTGTATTCCAGATGTCCTCCTTTCATGTTAACTCACACACATGCGCACAGACACACACACAGACACTACACACGCACACACACACACACACACACACACACAGACACACAAAAAGAACAGAACAGATGATGATTAAGATCTTAAGCATATACAGATACTGAGGTTTTTTGTGTTTCTGTGGCATTTTTGAACATTGCTGCTCCCCCAGTCTTCCGTGACAGGTTCACCCATCTCTCCTGGGGAGGGCTTCACTCCCAATTTAGACGCAAGCGTCGTCGAGTGACAGCAACAACTCTGGCACCCCATCTTTGCAATATGACTACAGTTAACTTAACAAGTCTCGATATGTGAGCTCCGTCTTTGATGTAATTGATTGGAGTGGTGTGAGGAGATCTCTTGTGGAGAAGTGAGCGATTTCTTTTGGTCGATCTGTCAAGGTGGACTTCAGAGAGATGCAGGGCATTTGTATCACATTTGACCCCCACCCACCCACCCATTAAGTCATCTGTTTTTATATTATTATTATGGTGATTATTATTTTATCATGCAATCTTCATTGTACATTTTATGTTGTATGTAAGTGCATCATAAAAAAATCACTTCCTCTGCTGAGGTATGTCAGCTGTACTGTATAGTAGCGGGCGACTGCCATGTTTGGCCACACTGTGACCTCTAAACTGGAGCAGAGCAGCAGCACAGTATTGCGATCCATCTGTCCTTGCCTACTTGTTGTGCCATGATCATAAATGCAGCATAACAGAAATCAAAGAGGCCTATGATGTGAAACCGTTAAGAAGGTGGTCATTGTGCAAGTAAGTCGTGCGTCTCAATATGTTCAATGTCTGAATCTGACTCTCTGTAGGCTGGGTTTTAGTGTTAATGTGGTCATTCTTGTTGTGTTTTTTAGTGTTTGCGCATGTGCTTATGTGATTCAAGTACAGTGTATTTATTGTTTGTCTTTTTCTTTGAAGTCATTGCTATCACTTCCAACACCCTCCGCATGGATTACGCATCTGTTTAAAAAAAAAAATAAGATACCACTTTACTGCTGTAAAATAGCAGGTTGGCTCAACATACAAAAACCGAGTTTATCAGTATGGTAAAGTTTGCTGTGCCGATCTTCAGTTGTACGCTCATTAACGCTGTCAAAGCGTGCGAGTTTATTAGGAAGATACGTAAAGGTTCTCACGTGTCTGTGTGTGTGTCCAAGCGTGGGGGTGGGGGGGGTGAAGTTGTGTTGAATGACAAGGGCATGCGTCTTGAGCCACCTGGATTTATTTGGGCCAAACAAGAGGGGCCCATGTCTGTCTGGGCCCCTCTTCTGTCCGCAGTGGGGCCTTAGAGCTATGAACAGAAGGTGCCTCCTCACAACTCACACCTGAGCTCCTCCCAGCCTGGGACTAAACTCTCTCTCTCCCTCTCTCTCTCTCTCTACATCCATACCTCTTCTCTCTCTCTGCTTCTTTCTCCCTGCATCCCCTCCACTTCTCTCTCAGGCCATGGCATGGCCTACTTTTACCTCTCCCACTCTGGCCCCTTTGATGTTCACTGTGTTGGCCCTTTCCACAAATCATGTGTATGTTCACCAATGTCCCCTTTGCTCAACCCTAAGTCTGTTTATGAATATACATTTCACAAACAGGAGAGTTAATGATCTACAAAGCCTAGTGTTTTCTCTCATGTATTAGCTGTTTATCACAGTAAATAATACCGAGGTTTGCCGTGAAAGCCACTGTTCTGTTCGCTCAATTCTCTCCTCTCCAGGACTCTGCTGAGTTTGTTCTCTTTTTGGTCGTTTTTTTCCCTATGAATCTCTCAACTCGGTTCCTTGAAAAGAGACTTTATTCATGGAAGAAATGCTTGTTTGCTTGTCTGTTAGCATCTTTTTCATTTAGTCTTGAAGTGACAGGGTGTAAAGCCGGGTAGGCATGTGCATCTCAGAAGGAGTCAGCAGCTCAAACACTAACAAGACCCCCGGTTGGCTGCTTTATTCTTGAAAGTAAAATAATCTCAGATTCATCAGAAAGATGATTCTACTTTTCAATTTTTACGTGGTGGATTCTTTCATTACACCTTTAGTCTCTTCAAGTGAATTGTTGATTAGAAATAAAATGAGGACTCTTTTGTGGTTATATCATATGCTG
This sequence comes from Mullus surmuletus, assembly GCA_903171835.1. NCBI lineage: Eukaryota > Metazoa > Chordata > Actinopteri > Syngnathiformes > Mullidae > Mullus > Mullus surmuletus. The sequence goes on from CAESWR010000368.1 coordinate 306,326, forward strand.
CAATATACACAGTCCAGAGGCTAGTGTTGTAGGTGCTGTGTTTTATAATACACGTCAAATTCTCTCAATTTAGAAATCTGATTTGCAAAACTGCAGTGTGAGCTCAATATAGTTGCAACTGACATACTATATTCTGGCTTTTTATTTTTGGCCATCCATCGCCAACAAAGCTGTGTAACATCATCACTCAGTCTGAGTGGGAAGAGTACACCCGAGGTGAACCCATCTCATTGCTCAAATATCCTTACAACTACTTCTATTATTCAGCGTGGATTATGGCTGTTTCTTGCCACTTCTGCAAGCAAAATCAACCGGCAGACCATTTAAAACGCACAATTTACAATCAAAGCTAGACAAGTGTATTTATACGGCACCATTCATGCACAAGGTAGTTCAAAGGCCCGGGTGCAGCTAATGTGCATGTGTGCTCATTGGTATTGTGATTTCTGATGAGCTCAGTTTTAATTAGGGATGGTCACCTTAAGAAGAACAGCTCTGGGAGGAGCACTGGTTAAAACAACCATTGCACCTGAGAGAACTGCTACCTTTAAAACCCCAAACAGAGAGAGGCTGCAATGTTTCGTGTAGTGCTAATCATCGTCCCTGTCGTCACCTTCCCTCCACACACAAAGCACTTGTTGCCTTGGTTTCCTACTGGAAGCTTAAAACCCAGTCTGGTGTTGGTGGGGGTCAAACTAACACTTAATTGATCTGAATTGGTCTCAACAGTCGAAGCAGGATGCGGCCAGCCATTGCAACTCATGGCATGGGAAACCTGGCAATTAATGGAAGGAGGTAGACGACTCAGATTTAGGGTATCTGTAACAAGTTTCACCTTTGCACTGCAGCATCACAGTAATTGAACCATTGGTCTCCTTCCGCTCTTACCGAAAATTAACACTGTCTATTTTTAAAATTTCATTCAATAATTGGCTATCCTCTGATAAGATTTGGATGTAATGGATATTTATTCACATTATACTACCTTAAACAGGGAAAAACCTAAAAAAAAATAAAAAATACAGAGACCTTACATGTTAGGAATATTACCAATACAGGTCATGAGTTTGTGTTTTCTACATCCAGTTATATTTGTATTGAGTAGGCTTCCTTTTCTCCTCTAGACTAATATCGTATTAGTCGATTCTTCAAGACTTGAGACTTTAATTAGCGGATTGCTTTGAGGCAGGCCAGCGCAGGGCAATGGGAGGGCCGGGGGGGTGGGGTGGAGGGGTGGGGCTGTAAGGGAAGAACAACATGAGGGAGATTCGGGCCACCCATTTCATAGTCCTGATGGAGGTTATATTTTCTGTGACAACTGGACCAGAGTAATCAAAATGTGTTAATAATCCCTTCAAAGGGCTTGGCGGCACATCAGTGAGAAGCCTCAGTGAACGTCAATCCCCCCGCTAGACCCTGATTCTGGCTGCTCCATCCTCGCTGACCCTTCGTCACTCATTTTCTCTCCTCATTGCCCCCTGTTTTCATATCTTTTGCTCTTGATCTTATCTGTCATGTGCGAGCCACGTTTCTATTGGTTGCGTCTACAACAAACTTGCGCTACAGTCTTATATCAAACCGTCTTCGCAAATCAACAATTACATTTCAGCCATCTGCAGTGGAGGCCCTACCCCAGAAGGTGGCATTGGTCTTTGCTTTAAGCACCCCTGCTGCTTGTGTAGACCCCCCGGATTGTCCCAGGTCAGACTGTATAGTTTCCAATAAGTTCTACCTTTTGTTTGAGGATTAACACAAAGGTCAAAGTTCACAAAGATGGCCAGATGGGGTCTCTAGCACTAAATATCCATACCTTCCGCCCCTAAAAGGTTGAGCACTAGGATCAATGGACACAATCAATGGGCATAGTGGTTGAGATAATGCTGGCAAAAAAGTTTGATTTTGTGCATATTGATCAGAGAAAGCGGCTAAGAAGCTGCAAGGTTATTGATTTGATTTTGGATTTGTGGTGTTTAGCTCATTTCATTTCTCTTCATGTTTGGATGCGATGCAGTATGTTTACAGATGCACGCAATCATGGTCAAGCATTTCACTTAAACCTCAATAAAGAGCTGGAAATACATTTTCAGGCAGTCTTTACAGTTAGATTGCAGGCAGAGTTTTGTATTTCCAACTTATTTTGCAGTTGCCCGCAATGTGGCCTCCTTTAGCTTTTTGTTCTCAAGCCCCTGTAAAGTAATTTCATTCATGAAATTACATCCCTAACTTTAGTGCTATATTTTACTCTGATATATACAGTAATATGGATTTTCCTCATCCCGTTCTACACTGCTAGCCCCGCATTTGACTGAGGTGACAAGTTTGTGTCTTTGTGTAAGCTGAGACGAGCTTTGTGTTTGCTGTTGTCACTGAGTTAAACTTATTAGCCATCAGCAGGTGTTGGATCAAGAGAACATCAAAAGGGCAGGACCCCGCCACCGCACACACACACACACTTGATGTCACTCAGATAAACTGAGACACCTCGGATGTCAATATTAATATGCATGCCATTTTTTTTAACATTCATGTTAACATTCATTTAAATTAAGTCTTCAAATTACAGAAATCTGAGCCTCATTTTGCAGTCTAGTCTGACGCCGCATGTCAAGATCAGTTTGAGGCTTTAAAAAATGCATGGGGTCCAGGTGAGGTGCAGGGGAGCTGCTGTGACCCGGGAGCAGTTTCCATCGCGTCTCCGGAGAGGCTTTGTCCGGCGCAGGGCCACAATGAAGGACCGAGCTCAATAATAATGGAGCCATAGCATCAAAGAGCTCGGAACCGCTGCCGCCATGCATCATGGGTGTGTGCATACACCTTTCATGCATGTGTCCAATTCCATGTAATAGAGGACCATGCGTAACTTTTTGTCAATGCTTGGCATGTGTACTCCAGATATGTATGCACGTTTGTATATATGCGCACAACAATGTATTTATATATCCCTGGGATTGCTCGTGTTGCTGCAAGCGCTAGAGGACTCATTGACTTTATAATGATTAGTGGTCAGGCCCCCAGCCCATGCTCGTACCGAGGGTTTGGCCTAGCCACTTCTACTAGCCTCTGGCCACTGCCGTGCACCGCTATCGACTCACCCCCAGCCCCCTCTCTCTTTGGCCTGCTGGCGATGTGTCAAGACCCATTAGAGCAGAGTTCCGCAACTATAGAGAGGGATCATTTTAGGTTTAGCTTTTTTGCTTTCCTCTTACTTCTCTGCAGCTGTCTTCTCTCTCTCTCCCTCTCTCATTCGCCCGCTCTGTGTCTCCTCATCCTCCTCCGCCCTGCGAAAATGAAGAGAGAAACGCAGAGAAAAAGGAGTAACCTTTGACAGGAGTTGTTCCAGTTGTGGTATGTATGGCTGTGTATTGATCTGCATTGGCTTTAGGAACCATGGAGAACAGAGTCAGTAAGTTGGCGCTTTCAAGTCCCACACATTTTTTTTCTGGGGATAGACAATAAAGTTACAGATACATGTTGACCTCCTTAGGTCCCACAAGCTATGGAGATTTGTGTAGAGTAAAGGGTGGGGTGTTGTAACATATATATGTGAGTAAGTAAGTTCAGAAATCCACGATCCCATATGTAATCTTCTATCGCGCTAATTTCCGATGTGTGTTTGTGTGTTTTTTCTTTTTGTTTGGGAGAAAGACAGTTTCTTCTTTTTCTCCATTGTATTGTGGTATTCAGCTCTTCCCATCGGTTTTGACCTCTTTGACACACTTGGTTGTTTCTTTTAAGTTATTGACCAGCACTGCCACTTTATCCCAATAACTATTTTGGGGTGTGGAACTTCTTTTTTTTCTTCTTTTTTTTTTTTTTAAAAGAAGCAACGCTCCTGCTCGAATTAAAATAGATGCGCACACATGCACAGACAGCTCAGCGAGATGGCACTCTTCTCACTGAGCACTTCTTTTTCTGATAAGCTCAATCTCCCAGGAGGAAAGAGCCTGTCAACGTCTTTGTCCAAACAATGGAAAATCTGTGTGAAAAAAACAAAACAAAACAAAACAAAAAACAAATACTTTTCCATCATTGTTCATCAATCCATCTAGTCGTAGAATTCATTATTTATTTATAGGACTTTGCGGCGCGCTATTTGAATAATGCGGGGTACGACGAAGAGGGGAGGTGTGCGAAAAACAACAAAATGACAACCACACCAAAACCACCCGAGGGCACATGCCAACACATCGCATCAGTGTCATCCCTCCTCGCTTTGCCCCTGTGGGCTTACTGCTCAGCAGGTAGCCACACACTCCCCCACCCTCTCCCCGCACACACACATTATCACTTAATAATGAATAGAAATAATAGATACACCAAAACTCGTGAATTAGCTTTTTTCCCACTGACACGTATACAAAAAGCACACCGTCAATAATTTTCTGTATAGACAAATATAGACTGTACACAAACTTCCTATTTCACACACAAGTGCACGCACACACACACACACACACACAGTATGTATTCCCCCACGCCCTCAGGCCCTGGAGACAGGAGCAATGGCATCAGCGGTCTGATAGATGGATCCTGTCGTCTTGTGATCTCCACTTGTCAGACAAGCGTCACACAAAGCCCAAACACAAATCAAAAACACAGGTTTGGAGCACATGTCAGTTTGATAGGACCTCGCCGTTGCCTCCCCATCCATCAGCAACTAAGATGCTCAGCCATCGACTTGGAATGAGGGTGTTAGTGCGCCTGTCAGACTGTTCGGGCTATTGATGTATCTGATTTGCAGACTAATGGGTTGAACAGGTATGTTGAGTTTGCTCTGTCGTTGCTTTTATCTCGAGCTATTTTGTCATTGGGAAACATTCGCGGGGCATTTATGATTGTTTCAAATGCTTGCTGGTCTATACAAATATATATTTGATAGGCATCTCGGTTTAAGCATTCTGAAGAAAACGCATAAATAAAAGTCAAGACAGTAATCTAAATATTGAAGCATTTCTTGAAGAAATAAATAAAGCAAGAGTCAAGATTATTTTGTTTTGGACTTCTGTAGAGAAAGAAAGCTTTTACTTCCTGTAAACAGTCTTATGGTCCAGACATCCAATCATCTGAGCTTCTGAAAATCATCCCTTCTAGTTCTGGGTACGGTCAACACATCCAAAGAGCTACTTCTCACTAAACATCGGCGAGTGACAGGGGAAAAACACAAAGGCCACCAACTTGTCCAACAGTGCAATGCAACATCTTTGGCCCACCACCACCACCGCCACCACCACACCCGTCTCCGACATCCCAGACAGGAACAGCCCAAACCACAGCACAACAAAAAACGAGGGAAAGCCCACCTTTTGTTTACTATTCTCAAAGGTGGATCACGGGCCAAGCTCGGTAAGGGATTGTGACAGAGGTGATGTCTAAATTAATCATTCATGCTCTTTCACATGGGCTACAGTAACAATCCTGAAATATTAATGACAGTTGCAGAATAAATTTGATTCCCTTTTCTCTCTGATTATAATCCACAGGCGTGCTCACACACACATGTTTATTTATGCCCCGGAGATGAGGAACGGGGTCACTATCAGGAGTTGGTCGGCACACACAGACACACACACACACACTCACACACAGACACACACACACATGCAAACCGTCCTCTTCCCTCTCCTTCTTGCCACTTGCACTCGTGTACCGCCTCATTGTTTTGGAATATGTACATATTTTTCACGTGTGGTGGGCGAGTGGGCTATACATTATACATTATACGCTCGTACCGTCTAGGTATGATATACTGAAATGAATACAGTGCGGCCGGCAGCCAGGGGATTGTGTTTGTTATTTTAATTAGGCCAGGAGCTTTTTTTCAGACTTTTTTTGGAGAGCACGACCTTAGTGGAGAGGAGAGGGCGTGGGGCGTGTTACACCGCTCCGACCTCAATTTGGTTAGACTTGTAAACCGTGGCAGGCCTCTTTTTTTTTTAGGTCGTTCCAACTTTGGATTTCACCGCTATTCTTTTGTGGAATGATGTCAACTGCACCGGAAATATTTTAAAAGAATTAAGCTGTCAGGGCCCAAATATCACTGTGTAATACTCCTTTTTTTAAGTTGTGTTTTCCTTGTTTGTTTAGCAGAATAGTCTGCAATCAAAATAACCCGTTTCGTTGCCGTGACCAACTGACACCTCCGTGGCAGAGTGAAGCTTGTCTGTCACAGGACGTCTTTGGATTGTGTATGCTACTCCCTAACTCACAGCATCGTAACAGGATAACTATCAGCTGTTTATGTCTCGGTGTGTCACCGGTGATCTATGTCTGTCACCTCCGCGTATGTCTCGCTCTCCTCTGTTTGTCCCTGCTTTCCCTTGTAATGAGAGATGCAGAGTGCGCCTGCAAAGAAAAACACACACGTCTTAGTTTGTTAGTTTTTAGCAAGACTTCTAGCAAGACTGCGGCCCCTCTAAAAAGTCATTCTGTATAGATCAGTGTGTCTCATAAAAAGAGAAGATGAGTGGCCTTGAGCAGCCTTTTCATTATCCCTTAATACTCTAGCAGCAGATTTCTCTTTTTCAGGAAAACATTTTTGTAAGTCTTCCTCATGGACTGTCATCCTTCATTTCTTCATTTGCAGTCATTTTTTTTTTAGACAATTAAACATATTTGGGGCCCTAATTGCACATTGTTACTTAATCGTCTATCCTGTTAACTCTCCTTTGTTGCCCATTTAAATCCTGGTCCTCTAATGCTGCAATATCGTCTTGAATTTTTCATATACTGAAGCCACAAAACTAACTGAGTGCAGGTGTTTCCTTGTGGGGATTGATTTGTCCCTTACCAAGACTGTCAGGTAATTTCAAGCTAATCTATTTTAATAATATTTGCCGGCACTGATTTCTGTGTTGTGCTTCGTCATGCCCTTTTGGCTTGCGCTCAATCACATGTTTATGTTTATATTAAAGTAATCTCGAACGTGTCATGTAATCCGTTTTCGCTGTCTGTTTGGGCGGCGTTTAGCCTTGTCTGGCTCTGCCACAGCGTGCTTGCCACTGTGACATGACAGCGGCCACAACGTCACGCTCCGTTTGAGGTAGAAAATATCAGTCAAGACATGTTTTCTTTTCTTTTTTTTCCCCACCCTCCCAGCGTAAGGAGGCATGCACGCATTTTCTCACGTCTGTATGAGTGTACGCAAGCATTCCTGTACATGAATATTTGTGTGCTGATGCGCCATGTGTGTATTTGTATATCCGTGTGTCTGATCCTAATGATGCCTTCCTCCGCCGCTGTATTAGGCTGTCAGCACAGTGCTGGTGACTGTCACACTCGCCGCCTACCCCCCACTCCTTCCTCCAAATCTTGCTGAGATGGGTCATTTTTCAGTGTCAGGACAGACAATTCGCGTTGGCACAGGAAAGATTCAGGACACATCGGACTCATTATTCTCTGTTTGCATATGTTTGCTTCATACAGGAATACAAGTTGACATGTACGAAAGGCTCGAGCTGAGTACGCACTGCATATCGCGGTACTTTGTTACCATTAGCCTAATTAAACTGCATTGCTTTGCAGCTTAGGTGCAGGACAAGAGTGAAAGAACTGTCCTGCACTTTTCACAACTGTCCCATCTTTTTTTGTTTGTAATCACAAAAAAAAAGCTGGCAAGCGTGCATGATTTGTCAGCTAGTCATTGTATTTCCACCCTCACTAGTTTGCACCTAAAAATATTTGTCGATATTTTATTAACGTGCAACACCAGTTAGTAGTTTCGTCTGGGATGTTGTACAGCCCCCCTCCCATCTGTCTCCGTTCATGCCTGGATGTAAACACAAAAGGTGGTAAGTGGGACAAAGATGAGATCTGGTAAAACGAGGACGGTGTGGGAGCTTTTTGAGGCAGCGTAAGGACAGAAAAACATGTCACCTGTCTTAGTCAGCACGACCATATGGATCGAAACCTGCAAGGCTGCTGAATTGTGCTCAACTTCGGATGTTTGGCAAATGTTAACAGGATCATGAGTTAGGGTTGCTCTGATCAGCTTGAGTGAATATTGGCCGATAATGAACAGCAGCTGATTGATCGGAGCATCCCAGCCATCAGTCACTTCAGGAGCTCTGTGGGACCTGTGCTTCCTGCTTTGTGGAATAAGTGAGGGGGAAAATGATTAGATCTCCTCTTTAAGCCAGAGATTTCATTTTGGTTTTTGCTCTGACATTTTAGCCCTCCCCCTATTTCCGTCTTCTTTCAGTTTTTTTTGTTTAGTGTATCTCGACTCTATCTGGCCAAATGTTGCTTCACACTCCGCCTGCTCGCTCACCAGTATGCCCCGCCACTACACGGACTGGGCGAGCGCGGTGGGAGACGTTTGGCAATGCCGGGCAGGCGGGGGTCAAGGCCTGTGCCCTGAGAGTGTGGTATTTTAATCCAGGCTATTTGTAATGACAGACCTCCTATGAGTGCAGAGGAGTGGCGGGTTGAGAGGCTCTGACAGGTTCTAATCGCTGTCAGGAAAAGTAGCTGAAGAATGTGCCAGCCTTATCCCACCCCTCCACCCTCCACCCCTGCCCTTCCTGTCGTCTCTCGTAGCTGTTGTTCTTTGCTGTTTTTCTTTTTGACCGAAAGCGAGTGAAGGGATGTTTCTTTATTTTGGCTTTCACCCAGGAGCTACTACCTGAAGCCCCCCCTACACATACACACACACACACACAAACGCACAAACGCACGCACACCTTCATTGACCACACTTCCTCTCCACTCCTGTGGACAGTTGTTCACATTCTTTGGGTGTAAAGAACCTGCTCCTCTCATTGTGTCCCATGGGCGCTGGCAGGCTGCCTGGCTCACGGCCAGTGCCAAAGCAAATTTCGGATGAATGAAAGGATGAAATAGTTTGTAGTATTGTGAAAATATTTCACATTAGAAATGAATGACCTTTGATGATTAGCTTTGCTATAAAGTTTTTAAGAAACACTTTTTTGAAATGTGTATTTTTGCTTTCCTCTTGACTACAAAAATAGTACATTCCTTAACATGCATGGTCTTGCTGGAAGTAAAGAAATTAGATTTTTTTTTCAATATTCTCAATATTGATAGGGTGCAATACAAGGCAGGCGTCACATTGCTCATTTTTTTAAATGTTTTGGCTCTTTCAGAGAAGTCCTCCTCTTTGCTGAGGGACGTGGGTAGTTAGAGTCAAAAAACATAAAAGCACCTGAAATAGAGACAAAACAGCAAATCGAAGTTTCAGGTCCGACACAAACTTGCCGCCCTGTCTCTCGTCTCCTTTGGCACCAGCCGGGGTGGCGAAGGCTTTGCCCAGGTGCCGTCTGTGCCATTGGCGCCAAAGTGAGGAGAAGCTGGCACACTTTGGGCATGGCTGCGGCCCCTTCTTCCTCAAAGGCTCGCCTCATCTCCCTTCTTTCCCCCCTCACAGTCCCTGCTGCTCCATAGCCCAGGGAGCTCATTAGGCCAGACTTCCTCTTCATTTAATCCATTTTTCATAGCCTAAAAAACAGTCCCTGATCTTAAAAATCCTGGCTAATTTAAGCCTGGATGTTGGGGAAAAGAGCGAAAATATCATGAAAAAAAAAGGCAAACCCGCGCACGCCGTTTCATATTTCCAATGTCAAAATTAAATGTTTTTACAAAGATGCTGCCTGGCCAGAGTAGGAAGATGCACAAGCTCCTTAGCAGCATTGTAGACCTCAGTAGTCCAGATCCTGATTCCATGCACTTCCTCGCCTGTTGTCTGTCAGTCTTATGGGAGACCAATGTGTTAACTTGGCCTAATGAAAACATTGGTAATAACATGCTCCCGCTCTGTGTTCCTTTAATTATGTATCTCCAACTGGATAGCGGAAAGCCCCTACAGACTTCCAGCTCCACTTGTTGTGGAAGTGAAGTTTCATTTGTAACTTGGATCCTGGTGGGAAGGATCTGTGCAGAGGAACTAACGCATTTTCTTGTTTTTTTTTTCTCTTTTCTCTCACGCTTGTTCTCTCCCTGAAACTCCCTCGCTCGCTCACTCTCTCTCTCCTTCTCTCTCTCTTAACATCGTGTTAGTCCTAGCCATCTCTGTTACTTATTGATTAAGGAAACTTTATATAAATATAGCCGCTTTTAGAAACACATGACCGAGTATCATTGTTTTTATTGAATTTGCTGCTTTTTGGGTGGGTTTACAGCACGAGGTAATTTGTGATTCCGACATCCGCCTCGTGTTGTTTGATCGTTACTATCGTATCCACATAGATGCTGTCAAAAGTTAACATCCTCAAAAGTTGTCCAAAGCTTTGTCCTTTATCCCACCACGAGGACAAAGATTTTTCTTTTTTTTAATTTACCCCTTCCCCCTCAGGAAACGGGCGTTACAGCCACAGCATTAATATACCTCCCAGGTATAAAGTGTTGATGAGCACCCGTCTCGTCGAGCTGACACTTATTTCACCAAAGGTCTCAGAGCTGCAGGGGGGGGGGGGGACACTTTGACGAGGGGAGAGGAAAAAAGAGCTGCTTACCTACCCGGTGAACGGATGTGGCGGAATTGCTAAGCAGGCTCGGCTGCCCTCTCGTTAGCCTCCGAGATGCCTGGTGACAGAGGTGAGGCAGGGAAAGTTGCGTTGGGTTGAGAGGCGTCGGGTCAGTGCCCCTAAGGGTGCGGCACGGTGGCCATACCAGGCCGGGACCCGGTGCCGCTGTCTCCGGTGCCGCCTCTGTCAGCACGCCCTGTGGCCCCGGGTGGCTGCGGTGAGGGCACATCGGGGCTGTCATGCGTCGGCCTCAATTACAATCAGGGATGGAGAATGCAAGGGCTGCCCACTGTCGTGGCTCACATTGCAGCGGTGATAGCGGCACTGTGTCAGAGCTAATGGGATGCCGACTGGGGCAGCTCTTCCTGTGCAACTTTCTTTTTCCGCATTAAGAGGACTAGCGTTTTATTTTTGTTAAACAAAATTGAAATATAGAAGCTCAATGTTTTGTACTGCTGGGATTACCAGTCCATGTGGGGTGGCCCTCTGGTCGTTTAACATCTCTCATATCAAGTGTGTCCTCCACAAATGTAAAATTGGCTCTTTTATAACCAAACTGGTTATTATACTTAGTATGATACATGGCTATTGACATTTTTAGTTGACCATAAATAGTTAGGGTTTGTGTCTGCTGCAGACTGACTGTAATTTATTTCCTGTCCTGTCATGGTGAAAAATGTGTGTGTAGAGCAGTTTATTATGTTGTTAGCTAAACTGAGGCCATTCAGTATCAATTCAAATGTTACATCACACAAATAACTCAGGCATGTGTGAATTGGCAATGAACTGGCCCATTGCTCATCAATTCAAAATGTTTTGATGCCTCTCTAACTTAACGTAAACAGTCCCTGACTTGCTTCTCTGCGGCTGTTTGTGACACTACTTGGCTGAAATCCATATAACTTGATACTGTTAAAATCGTTGCTTTTGATCAGCTGTTGCGTGCTCGTGCTCTCTGGGTGAGCCGCAAACACGTTATGTTCCATATATTTCCATCTCGAGTGGTGTGGATTGATCTTGTCACACTTCTACTCTGAAACTACTTTTAAAAAAACTTTGTTGATATTTATTTATTCGTTTTCTCCCCAGACTGGATCCACATAGATGAGGAATCAGCATTTTAGTGTTTGTTTCTCTGTGTTGTGGCCACGCTGGCCGTCTGCTGTCGCTGTCAGTCATGACTGGGGGGGGTCACATAACATTATCCTGCTTTTGAAAACAAAATGACACCTGGCGAAAATCACTTTTTTTCTTTTTTTCTTGCCGCTCGAGTCATCTCAAGCGTTATTCCACTATTAGCTCTGTCAGGGATAGGAGGTGAAAACATGGGGTGTCGAGGGTTGGGTTTTTGAAGTTGTGATGAATTTCAAGGAAAAATCCACAGGGAGTAGCGCCAATCATAGAAAAAAACAAAACAAAATATTTTGTCATCATCTAAATTGACAGTGTGGCTCAGTTATAGATTAAAAGCAGAATTACTTGGCTGAAAAAAAAATAAAGTCCAAGACAATAGGGACGACAAGCAGGGAGGGTTAGAAAAAGGGGCCAGCTACCACATTGACAACTGAGTTATGATATCATGTCCTTTATGAATAATTAATTTGATGGTGCGAAGGCCGCTTAGAAGGTAGATTAAATTAGTTCTGCCACGTCTTAAAACTTAGATATGCTTCATTAGTGTGGAGGATGGCGGCAGACGTGTTGGGTGTTCACCGAGGCCTGTTTTAGTTAATGATGAAGAACAGGAGACACCTTGTCACCCCGGCAGTAATGCACACCATTATATCACATAAATGTGATATAATGGTGTGCATTGCAGGAATTGTACGCATGTGTTTTCCTTTCTGTGCCCTTGTGGTCAGGTGATTTTGGATATATTGCAGCATTCTTTGTGTATCGGATTTCAAGTATCCTAATTCCTAAAGATAATTTAAAATCTACCCCCATCATTGAGGCTGTAAAAATACACATATACATATATATATATAGCCAGCCTCAATGATGGGGGCAGATTTAAAATTGTCTTAGCAATGTTGCAGCACTTTGACTTGATTATTTCATAGAACACTGTAAGGCTTCTGAAGAGAACAAATTTGAATAGAATTATTGAAAAGCTATTGCTTGGAAAAGCCTGTTGCCCGTAATTGACCAATGTAAAACAAACACAAATGAACAATGTACACTGTATACAAGTGTTTTGACGTGCCCTCACATGTCGTGCCATGTTTTGTGTATTCACGGTGGCAGCTGACAATAATCTGCCTTCAACTCTGAGGCCACGGTCATTGTTAAATGAGGCGCATGATGTGTCACTTTTTTTTTGTGAGTCCCCTCTGTGCCTCGTGCTCCCCCCTATAATAGCAGTATTATTTTCCTTTGACCAGAGCAATGGTATTATCCCAAAGTAAAAGACAAACTTCTGTGTGTGCTGTCTGTCAGAGCTGCCACAAAGACTCAGTGTTTGGGTAACAAGCTTCACTGTCGCCTGCTCAAATGAAACAGTCAGAGCACCTTAGATTTGCTCATGAGAATTTGATGCATCATTTGGACATAAAGGGGCAAGCATATTTGTTACAGTGAATTGTTAAATGTACCACCGGAATGGAAATTGAATGTACAAATTACGGCCTTTGGGCAAAGTCGAAAAACGGCCATAAGTCTGACCATGAAAAAACCCTTTTACAATTTACAATTCATCATTTCTGTCACACATTTTGTATTTTCCTTGCTAAGTTCTGTGAGCATTCTACTCCCTAAGCAAATTTGATAATTATTTGGGTTTGCCTGTGAATGGCAGGTAAATTGTTTTTAAAAAGATATGTGTCATTTGCAAATAGGATTTTTTTTTAAACATT
>CAESWR010000368.1:329320-347608 GCA_903171835.1 Mullus surmuletus
AGTAAACTAAAAATCTCCGATATTGCTTGGCTAACAGCTCTTTTGCATAAAAGAGATGGAAGGAAAAAGCAGGTACAGTATTCACATAAATCTCCGAGATCTGTCCATACAAAGGCATCCACAAAAACACACACATCCTCTCATGTAGCCACATATAAATCCCCGTGCTCAGCAGGTGTCATGGCCTTTTGTTTCGCTTTTATGGTACAAATAGAAGTCAACGGAGGGTGCACTCCTCACCCGGAAGCCCTGAAAGAAAGTCTTTCAACCAGCCTCCACCATACACAGCCTGTCAGGTAGCAGAGGGAGATGTTTAAAAATATCCTTCCCCAAAAATTTGCAATATTGCTTGATTTGTTCAAATGTTTCCCTCCTCCTCTCTGATGGCCAGGTCATCCTCTGGTAATGACTTATTTCTTGTTCTTGATCCATCTCAAGCCACCTTATATTTTAACCTGATACTGCTGGCCTTGTGCAAACAAAGTGGTCTATTAACTTGATTCTTTAATTGCAGCATATAGTGCATTATTCTGTAATGTTTATAATTAAGGATGTATTTGTCATTTACTTTTCTGTGACCAAAATAGAAGATTGATGTAATAGAAATCATGAAGCTTCTCCATAAAAAAAGCAAATATTTCTTATTAACCACCAACCACGAGCAGCACCAAAATGTCAGTTGATTTCCGTTTCAGGTTAAAGAGGGAAGGATGTGATTTTGCTGAGAGGCCACGGAGAGAAATCGCAAGCGAGATTCCGAGAGATTCAGAGAGATATATTTTGGGAGAAAGTGCGAAGTGTCAAGGGGACAGATCTCTGGTTAGAGGCAGACATCAGGCAACTGTAGGACTTGTTGTCTTTGCCAGAGGGCCCAAACCCCAGGTCCCCCACCTCCCACCCTGTACCACATGCATCCCGGGCTCTGGCAGCCAGCTTCGCTGCAGCCCGGGCTGCCAGAGGGGAGGAAGGAAGGATAGAAGAGGATGAAAGTGGCAGTAAAGGAGGGCTGGAAAGACGGGGTGAATTATCGGCAAGGAGCATGACTGCAAAATGAGCCCGATTAAACAGGGGAAAAAAGAGACGCTGGAACTCGAGAAGAGAAGTGAAAGCAATTAAAAATAGAATACAGAACAATGTTACGCACTGATGAAAACGTACCAAATGAGAACGGCTTTATTTCCAAAACGGTTATCATCTCAGAGAGAGGTGAATTTCTCTCCGCCGACTCCCAGGAGAAACTCTGCAAAGACTCTCCCCCCGTCATCCTCTCGACATGCGACTACAGGTAGACGCTAGTGGCAGCTCCCTCAGTGCGGTGTCAGCGTTTTTGTACACACACTTGCGCCTTGTTGGCAACATCTCTGCCAATTTCTCCTCCTGTGAAAGTCCCCGTATGTGATAAGAGAGTGGAAGGAAAACATTTCTGTGGGGTAAGGGCAAAAAAGCAGCGAGGGGAAAAAGAGAGCGGACAGGGCAGGAAGAAAGGGAATTAGCTCTGAAAAATGGTAGTTGTCATATCAAAAGTGGATTCAAGGACTCCTCACGCCTGTGATATGCTGCAAAAAGCTCTTCCCATTTTGCTCTACAGCAAGATTAGCCGAAGGCCAATACGGCACGCTGTCCTTCTAAGTGCACAATCATCTATGAATGGTATAAATCTTTTATTACTAAGAGCCAACATATGCAAACACAAGCTTTGTAAATGGGCATTTGAATCATCCATTCAGCATTTGTGCTTTCTCTAAACAAGCGACCCAATAAACTAAACGTCCATCCAACAGCTTAATGAGAAAGAATAAAATTGTGTGTGTAAATATATAGCAGCCTGTAATGAAACCATTAAGGCGCGTTGCTCAAGGGCAGCGCGGTACAAATGTTAACTCGCCTTTTTTCTCTGTTTCCAGCTGAGAGAAACGGACGCAAACCTGGGAAAGAGCTCTCGCATTCTTACCGGCATGCTGAGAAGGTAAGAGGCAGGTAGGGAACCTGTTTCTGCTCCTCTGGATGTCTCGTTCTCTCGCTGCAAATCATCAGCTTTTGATAGGATTTTAAGCGTACAAATATTTGCAGTATGATTAATCAAAATACTGTTTATCCGCTGAAACCACGTGAACTTTACAAGGTACTTGCTGCTGTCTACTTACAGTATGTGATTTGAGTTACCACGATATCATGTGAATTCCTTGAATGGCAGAGATTACTTGCATGCATGCCTCAATTGAAGCATCATTCTCTGGCGTAAAAGCGAGCATAAATGAGCCCTAAAGAGGGGAGAATCCCAGCCCTCTGCAAAAGGCTTGCGGAAGTAAAGTACGTCTCTATTCTTTTCCTCTCCCGGCCCCTTTGTTTCTGGCAAAATGCGCTTAAAACCTATGTCCGAGTCGCAGCCTTTGTTTCTCTCCCTTGTCAGTTCACGCACAGGGAAGCCGCCACCAATCGAACAAACAATTTCAAAAGCAAATAATTCAATACTACCATGCATTGTCATATGCGCCCGCCTCCCTAACACACACACACACACACACACACACACACACGCACGTGCACCCAGGCATGTTCACGCACCCGCACACACTCTAATGTCTTGTCACATCTCCATTTCATAAAGTGCCTACCCCTGAACCGTGACGCCACGGTTTTGTTTCTCGCTCTCTTTCTTGTTTTTTTTTTTCTCCCCCTTCTTTCTGTCGCCCACTGTGGATTTTGATTAAGAGTAATATGTAAATGACACAGACTAAATGTAAAATCCCGGGAGCAGGAAGGAAGTGCCAATTGAAATAGATGCTTCAGTGCCCGTAGACAATTTGGAGGGCGGCTCACAGGGCGGCCGGCAGTTACTGGAGAGGGGAAGGCCTGAGGAGGGCTGTGACGCCGACTGTAACCAATATTTCTGCATATGTCTCCATTTTGTCAAGTTTGATTATGGGAAGAGGAGTAGGATTGCGAGGGGGAGGAGGGGGAGGGGGGGTGGGTAAGGGAGGGGGGTCAGCTCGCCTGGCGTGTCACCCAAAGCTGTCCAGAAATCATTCATCATCCCCCCCCTCCTTCCCTTCTCTTTTTCCCTCCACCCCCTCCGGTGCCGAAGTAAATAACACACACTTATTTCAATATTATCATATTAATGTTAAAGTTCAGCTGTCACCTAATGGGAAGACTTAATCAGACGTAGCATTTTAAGAGGCAAGCTGCCATCCCCCACCCCACCTCCTCACTCCCCCTCTCCGACTCTCCAGCCCCTTCTTGACGTGCCTTACCTCCTCTGGTTAGCGCCCTGCTCAAATCAGGATTTATGAGGGCTTTCCAAACCGGGGGCCCGGCTGCGAGGCTCTCCGACTGCCGCCCGCCTTTCTGCTTGACGGAAAGCGGCACTGCTCACACCCCCTGCCTTTCCTCAACACAAAGCCCCCCCCCCCCTCCATTTTCTTCCCTGTTTGAATAAATGAAAGTGAGTTTTGTTTTGTTGTGAGGTTGTGCGCCGGATGCGTCAAATCTATAGTAATTTATAGATCGACATGGAGAACTGAGGGCAAAAAAGTAAGTTTAGGACGGTTCAATGGTAATCTTGCCCCTCCGCCTCCCACCCCTTCCACACACACGCCCCCTTTTTAGGCAATCCTTCCTCATTTCCCCATTCATTTCATTACTTGCTTCAATGGGCTTCTGCCTCTTGATTAATAGTGTATTTGACTTACGAGCAATTGCGATTTGCGAAAACTGTTGTAGGGGTCAGGGGGCGGCCGCTTTGTCATTTTTCACTTGTTTGAAACAGTCTAGCAAGCAGCACACAAAGGACTTTCTTAAACAGTTTTCTAGTTTGTGAGTCACAGAAGATTTGGACAGAAATTCTCATTCCTACTATGATAAATACTATGTATTAATTGTTTTTTGGCAGGACATATTTTTGCAGCACATATTTTGAAATCTGTTATCAATCAGCTTTTGCTTTGCATTTGCATTGGCCTTGATTCCTGCCGGGACGGACCGATTCGGTCATTGTTTTTTTTTACGGGGAGTTTTTGCAATAGATCACTGCTGGCCCCTTTCCATTGTCGGTGGAGATTGTCTTAAACTCACACTTCTCCTCCTCACCTCTTCTTTGTGGTCTGGTGGCTATCACCCCAGCTGAGAAACGATTAGACACTCATTAGGCGAGCTGTCAGGGTTCAAGAAAGCCAATTAACTTAAAGACTCTGTTATTGCCAGGAACGTTCAGAGACAGACACGTCTCAAATAGCTGTTGCTTTGTTTGAAAATTAATCTTTACCAAATTCTCACCTCTGAACTGCCAAACAAGGATAATTAGTATAAAAAGTGTAGATGGCGCTGATTGACTGTCGCGGGTTGATAGCTCCTTTTTAAACCGTATCATGTCGGCGCTCTTCATTTACTTAGTGGATGTCAGTGGTCTAGTGGTGGGCACTCAGGGCATCCACTCTTAGTTAATTTTTAATTCATTCATGTGAAGTCCTGTGGGTTTTAATTATACCATGACAGGCACAGTGATCCCGGTGTGGCATAGAGGCAATCCTAATTTTATATTAATATCTCTGATCATCAAATGATCTATTATTTGTTTTAGTATGGGGTTTAGCACCACCACCACCACCAGTCGCTGTGTGCCACAAAGAAAATATTTGATTTGCAAGTGTTTGACCGTCCTCCATTGGTTGAATTTCCATGTTTTAAAAGATGAAGGAGTACTTTAATCACACCAGCGAAATATCCCAAATTTGTCTGCAGCTCCAATGGCGACCCAAGAGATATGAAAGAATTTATTGAAACTGCAGACGCATCCATATCCATACCAACACATGGTAGTGTTTGAATGGATATCTTTCATCATTCAAGGGTTTTAGCAATTCTGTAAAATAAAGGTTGTCTAATCCCTCTATCTTAAGCAAGGATTCAATCCCCTACAGTCGTGTCATTTCTTCTTGAAATTTGACATCAAGTTTGAGCCGAACTCCGCTCTCTGATATGGATGTGCTTTTTGTTTGCAATGGTTTCCCAAAGCAACTAATTGTCATCGGTAATTTGGGACACGCTGCTTTTGGAGGTGTTGGTGCTCACATTGTAGCTTGCTGACCTTGATTTGAGAAACCCTGGACCTTTTGACATGCCCCCGTTGTCTTCACGGAACATCGACACGATGCAACTCTGTAAATACAAAACAAGCACAAGTATTTCTGCTGATGCCGAACATCTCCAGCATTTTGCTCGATACGCAGTCGGGAACGGCGTGCAGCTCCAGACTCGGTTAGGACCACTGGGGCTCATGGCCGCTTCATGGAAGAAGTGGGCACAGTGAAGGGCAATGAAGCAGGGAGGACAAGGGGTGTGTGTATATTTTGAAGCAGAGGGGTTGTCTGCTCTCACTGGCAGCTGATCCCACATGCAGGTGGTCGACTCAGTCGCCAGGCAGATCAAAAAGTCAAGGCCCCGGGTGGACCTCCCTTTGAAATGGGAATGGGGCCTAGATATCAGACAGAAAACATGAGCAAGCTCCCAGCCACAGAACAGCTCCATATTCATGCCTGGGACTGGCAGTAGCGACGGGCATGCAGGAAGGATGGACAGCGCCTCAGCCTTCTGAGGAGGACTTGTGCAAACACTGGACACTGATTAAGAGATCAGCCCGTGAGCTGGGGCGAGGATGATGCAGCGGCTCACAACCCACAGCAGCCTCACTGCTGCAGGGACACCAACACCCAGTCCTATGTTATTGCATGGCCGGATCGGTTTTGTTTTTGATTTTTACAGTCTCATTACATTGTCTTTAATTGAAATGACATTTTTAAGATAGTCGACAAAAAAAAAATCTGTGCAGCTCATCTTGGTTTGCTGCTTGACTTTGTCACACAAGGTTTTTACTCGTTTGTTTGGCAAGTAATTGAACATGTGTATAATGTCAAGGGCCAAGGGACTAAAGTAAACACACTTGTGCAAATGCAGTATAGACTCTCTCTCTCTCTCTCTCTCTCTCTCTCTCTCTCTCTCTATCTCTCTCTGTCTCTCTCTGTCTGGAATATTAACTACTGGGATATGTAGGTCACATAATTAATAGAATTCAACTGTGCCAACGAGCTGTGGCGGGATCGGAGTCTCGGCACCCTCTTGAAAGTCTTGTTATGAGGTCAGACAAAGAGATTAGATTTTTTTTTGTAATTGAAGCTGAAAGATGGAGCACATTACTCCCCCTCCTTTTTGCAAAATGTATTTATTGTTGCCACCCTGTTTTAAGGTGAGGAGAGCAGTGACACATGAGCAGTGACGTGTCGGAAGACTCTCGTGGCGTGATCCACCGGCCATCACGTCCGTCTTGTACACTTGTTTATTCAGAATATTGGATTGTTGCTGTGACATTGTATACACCATGTTTGCCCTATTTTACATTCCATTTTACTTTGTATTACAGCTGAATTCATCACAGTAGCCATAGCTGAGCTGTGTTTTCTGTCCCGAGAGTGGCAGATCACTCCCACTGGATCCCGTTCCCTCTGATCTCGCCTCCATGTTGCTGCCACGATAATTCCATGTACTCCATTTAAACTCGTTCCCTTTGCCTCGCAATTTGTTCAGCCTGGCATCATTACCACCTCGCTCCCCCAGCCTCCCTCTGCCCTCCCTGCCCCCCAGCCCCCCACCCCTCATACTGTTGCATCCCTTTGGGCCGGTTGTGTCCCTGGCCTTTACTGCCTCCTCCAGGAAAGCATTCTGGGCTTTTAATGTCCGGCCTGTTTTTGTTGTTGTTGTTGTTGTTTTTTAATATTCTGGCAAAGAAGCAAAGTACTAAAGCAGGAATTCTATCTGCCCCCTGAGTAACCCCAGCTAAACTTTGCACACACCATGATGAGCGCAGCTGTTGAGTGTATGTGCACGCATGCACGCATCATGAGAATGTCCAGTGGATAGCATGTTGCCCTCTTGCAGGAAGGTGTTTAGTTATAAAGTTTCAGTTTTTTACAGTTTTCTCTCAATAAAGTAGCTCTGGAAGTTCTTGCTGGCCTTTTTGCTGTAGAAAGGAGAGTAAACAGTTGTTTGGGATGGTAAATTTATACCTTCTGCGGCTGTATAGCTGCAAGGGACTTGGTATTTGTATACATTAGTTGTTGGTGTCTACGTGGAAATGTGTACTGCTTAAATGCTTGACCCACGCAAGACCGCACACCTCTCCAAGCTGTTTGACTTCACATGCAGACGCCCAAAGTCGTGGTGTTTGTAAAACAGCATGCACATTTGATGTGGATGTGGACCTGATGTTATTTATATTTCAGGGCTCTTTCTGTACCTCCACTATCTCACAATTCATTCTCTGTAGCAGTGATATCACATCTTCATCATTCAGAATCATTCAGAGCAAGAGAGATCAGAAGCCCGAATGTCATGTGAGATTTTACACCATGCTGACAATGAGAGTTTGAAGAGATATCTCAAATGAATATATCTAACATTAGCTTATATTATATTCATGGGGAGCAGATATAATACATTAATTTTGATATTAAACCACAATTTTTATTGTCAGATATGTCTTTAAAAGCAGTTTTTTTTCCCCCTCGTGTTTGCAGATAGGATACATTAATGTACCCGTGTGTCTGTGGCTACAGGCGGCTGCTGGGACAATGACAGGGTGCGCCTCAGCCTCATTACTCACTGCTCCTGAGCCAAACTAGCACCACTGTCACCTCTCTCTCCTGCTCACCCTCCTGCTTTATCTCCGTCTTTTTCTCTCTTCCTCCACCTCGCCCATTAGAGAGTGCTGATGGGACATTTTTTTTGCAGAAAAAGGGAAAGACTACACACACACACCCGCGCTGGCGCCTGGGCTGTAGAGGAAGCAGTTGTTGACAAGGGCAAAGACGTGTTGTTGTTTTATATAAGGGATGCATTTGTCTGTAGAGGATTGACTCGCTTAACTGGCTGCCAAAGCCCCCTTTTTCTACCCGACATATCTCCCGCTATTATCCAGCCTATAGCAGGATCCTGTTTTTAGAGTTATGGTGAAGGAGAAATTATTTTCTTTAACAACATAACTTGGCTTCAAACATGGAAAATATTATATGTTTTGTTATTGTTTTGAAGCAAATTTGCTTTAATGATCAAGCAAGCAAGTGCAATCACTGCTAAAAATGGAGTGTTCCAAGAAAATCAGTATCACTTGGTGTCTGTGTAGAAGGTCAGTCGGTCACGACATTGAGGTGACGCTTCGTTCGACCTCGCTCGCACTACCCTAGTTGATAGAGCTTCTTCTCTCTCCTTTTTTTTTTACCCCACTCCTTTAACCCTGACAGACTGTCGTTCTGACGAGATGACTGGAGATCAGTGGCGCTCTCATCCCTTGAAGTGGCTCCAGGTGTCACTCCAAGGGTACCCGCCCTGTTTGATCTGCCGTCGAGCGCCTGTTGGGCCACGGCACCCTCTGATTTCATCGTCAGAGGGGAAAGAGGCGCTCCTGTCCAAAAGTTCCACTGCTACTTTTGAGTGACACCGAGGGAAAAAGCACACTGGCGGTCGCAGAGCCAACGGTGGCCGAGACAGTGTGGTCGTGGATGCTTTCCCACTGCCTTGATTTCCCTCATTCGAAAACATAGGGAACTTCCTTACATCCCCCTTGTGGGAGCACTGTATAGAAGACAATCTTGATTTGTTATGCCAGACCCCAGCAGCCTAAACAACAGTAAAGGAAAGGAACAAAATAAACATCAGATGAAACCAAACCATTTTCACTGATCATGCTGTGGGCCTTGTCCTAAGAAGAACAAAAGCAGCCCTTCTCAAACATCTTCAGATGCTATCCAGAGGAGGTCCCTGTCATGACTGAGGAGCCGCACAAACAAAAAGGACACATGAAACAAAATGGAGGTGTATATTGTTTCATAGATGCCCGTATCATTCCTCCCTCTCATTTTATTACACACACCTACTGTAAGCTTTTGTAGAAATTACAGGTGAGATCTCTGCCTGTGGCAGGGCCTGCCTTTTGTCTAGAGGGAGCAGGGGGAATGTTTTGGGGGGGCTTGATGGGGGAGAAAAGACTAAGAAGGAGAGGAAAAAGAGACTCACGCTTTGCAGAGCTGCTGTGTTGTTTGTGAAGCGCACTCTTCCCTTTGTGTGTCTGGCGATAACTTATTCAGCACAGGGCCATTCATCCAGGGGTTGAGCGCGGGCGTCCGTCAAGACGGAAAATAATGAGGCGACAGCAGCGCAGAGGATAGCTCTCTCCCTCTGCCTAGGTCGCCCCCATTCCTCCTCCTCTTCCTCATCCTTCTCCTTCGCCTCCTCCTCCCCCTCCGAGCCTCCCATTATCAGCCGATTTAAATAGATAATAGGGGGCCTTCTTCATGATATTTTGAAGCAATTAGAACCACAATCACATTGTCTTTTCCTGTTGTTCCATCCCGGCAAGCCATTGAAAAGGCTTATGAGCGCACTATGCAACAGCTGTCTGAAAGAATGTGGAATGCTAGTGCATTACTGCATGCCAGCGTTTGTGTCAAGGGGTGGGGAAAAAAAGTCACTCTTTATACATTTGCAAGAGATTCGGAATCAATGTGCACGTCAGGAGGTATTGCATTATATCGGGGTATGCACACATGAGGTTCTTTAGTCCTGTTAAGTAGCAGTGTTGATGAGCAGTGCCTCCTGTCCAAATACTTACACTTCACATATACCCTGGAAACTAAATCACATCTCTTTTGGTTCGCTTTCATTTTTGCAGAGTTTGTTGACTGGAAACAGTCTGAACGTTTTTGCACAACGTAACAAAATATTGTTTGAAAAGATGAATTAGTGCAAACATAACCGGTACTTCCTTTTTTTTTTCTCTCTCTCTCAGCTTTTTATATGGGATTATCTAATGCTTGTTTGTGTTGAATTATAACATTTTTGCCAAGATGTGCACACATTTTTGTAACTCTATAACAGTTGGATGCTGAAATGTATCCTATAGGTTTGAAGGCTCTAGATCACTTTTGTGTAGTTTTATTCCTCAAAAATACAGTATATCTAAGAAGCTTTGCAAACACTGATGGTATCAAGAAAATAAGTCAGTTGTCGAGGTGACATTTGCATCAGGATAGATGGGTAAGTATACTTCTTGCTGTTGCCCCTCAGATCTCTCTTCGGCAGGGACGCAAAAGCTTGAAATATTTACAAATGCTGAATTTTTACTTGTTGGTTGTTGTTTTTTTCTTTCTATTTTCTTCTAGCCCATCAATCATTTACCGCGCCTCTGTATATCTGTATCTCATCCTAACAGACCCCCAGGATGCTGCAACGAAACAAAGGCTGCGCAGTATTGCCAAATTGTTGATGGCATGAAAGATCCCCTCTATCACAATGGGCAAAACAATAAAAAGAGGACCACTTTTTTCAAGGAAGCGAAAAAGGTTGTAAGGCAAGGCGTTTGCCGGCATGAGGATTCAAGAGGGGCGCCCGTCATACTTCAGCAGCAGATTGGTCCCTTTTCTGAGCAAAGAAGCTCTCCTAACCTTGAATGCTTTTATACTAAACAATGGGTGTTTTTTTTTATTGTTTTTGATAGAGGCTAAAAGGCAAGAGGACAAGAGCCATCACCCCACCCACTCCTCACTTTGGTTCGGGTGATGCTTGCTGTGAAGGGTGCTCCATGGTAAACCCAACAGCTTTGATAAGAGCTGTTCGAGAACAGAGCAAATATTTTATTTGCACAACAATTGCTCCGAAATTCAGGCCTGCCGTCTTCTCTTGTCGTTCCTTGTGTTGTCACGTGAAAATTCTTGGGGTGATTCTCCGCTGACAGAACACAGGCTTCTCTGATAAACTAAATTCAACAAAAGAAGAGATGACAAAATGAAAAATGGGTTTTTGTTCTTGAGTAATCTAGTCATTATTTTAGAGCAGTACTTCTTTTGCTGTTGATGTGGCATTATACTGTGTTTTGTATGAAGTCCTCATTCTCATCTGAAATTATTATGCAGCCAACAGTGAAATCCCCTTTGATCTTATGCAGTTATCAGGGCACATTTAATGATAAACTGCCATTGCTTCAGTATCAAACTGGCATAGGTAAAGCCCCTTAAATGTTGTTCATCTTCAACCTAAAGAAAATAACTAATAAAATAACATTTCTCTGCCATTCAAGCAGCCTTCAACTCCAGATAGAGGAGATCAGTGCTGGATCATATGGGCTGGATATTTCTCAGTACTTCTAACCAAAAACCCTGCTCATAAGGGGAAATGTATTGGTTACAGACATAGTGTCTGGGGGGGCTCAAACTGGTGACACTCCATCATTACATAACTGATCAATCCAATTGCAGTTTAATGAGTAGATCATCTCATTGAAACAACAGCAATTCAAATTTTAAAGACAAGATTCCATTATTTAGCCTGATTCTCTGCCTTTTCGCTCTGTTTCACCCGAAATATTTCAAACATTTTTAAACAGTATATTTCTCACAACTTTTCACAATTTATCCCGTGGCAAGTATGTCAAACAACAAAACATGCCACTTACAAAGATTTTTTCATACATTTCACAATGAACCAGGTTTTCAGAACACTTTTATACACCGTGCCATCTAATAAATGCCTAGAATCAATCTTTGACGTCAATGTGGAAAATGCTTTTGCTGCTGTTTTTTCTCTGGGAGGCTTTCAGAGGTGACGGAGCTACTGTATGTGACAAGATGTGAAAGGAACAATACAGACAGAGACAGATTCATAGTCATTTGAATTGCCCAGCCCATACAATGACTTGGGCATGACCTGAGATGTGTTGTGTGCTTTTCTGTAGCGCTAGACGATTGAATTATGGTACTAAACCCAGTGGAACACTTCCTCTTTGTGTGGCGCACCGATAAAGTCAGTTTTGCGACACAGGTTGTTTTGTTTGTTACTTGGTCGCTCCATAGTTGTGCATTCCAGTGAAATGGTTGGACGACGAATCACACCAGCCCTGCCCATCACTGATTAGTATTTAGTGATGTTGAAAAGGCCTTTTTCATGATGGATGCCCGAAACCATCATCTGATGGAGCCAGAATTGTAAAGACAAAGCAGAGTTATGCCACAAAAGCCTGTAGAAGCTTGATCAGTGAGGAAAACCCAATGCGCAGAGTCCATTTTTAGCTGCAGGACCATAAGTTTTTTTTTTCTCCATGTTGTATAATTAGATGGTATGTAGTTAATCCTAAGGCTGTTTGGCAGACGCAGTCTTTCCACTTTTTTTCAGTCATATGTAATTGTCTTCAACTTGTCATCCATGGCTTTAAGATGGTTGTTATAATTTCTGCTGACATTTACTCTCAACATTTTTCTTGAACGAACCTAAATAGTTAAATAGGTGATTGATCCATCGCACTTCTGACAAGAGATTATCCGATGACACACATTGGCTGAGAAATTTGCTCGAGTCAAGTGCAGTGCATGTTTGAGCCTTTGGCCTGGCTCGGGTTTTGGGGAGTGAACCAGTCATGCACGGCCGGTAATGACAGGTTCCATGTTGCCCGTGGCTTGTGGCCCACTGCACTGTTTGTTTGGAGAGTGGTGCTCGGCAGTGAAGTGCTGGCCCAGCTGGCAGCAGTTCTCTTGCCCCTTTGGCCCGCTGGTTGGGGCTTGTTTGGCCCATGCAAGCCAAGCAGACTGGCATCCGCGAGGCACTGGGGTGGGAGGGTGGAGGGTGATGGGGGGGGGGGGGGGGGGTCTCACAGAGGAGACGCGCTGTTGGCTGAGCACCCTGGTGCGAGGCCAGGCTGGCTGCCAGCTGGAGGGGAGACTTTCCCCGCTCACACCACGATCTTCACGTCTCTGTGGCGACAGGGATCTTAGTTTGCACCTTCAGGGTCAACATCATCCCATCGCAATGTGTCTCGGCCTCAACAGACTCGCACACAGACTAGTCCGGAAAAGTCTGCAATGTTTTTGTACCCCCCCATCCTGCTTTTGGCAGTGGGCACCTGTTATGTAGCTGGTAACAAGAGCCAGGGTTTAAGACAGCTGACCACTTTTTCAAATTTGTTATGTTTTTATTGAGCATTTTTTATATTTAGTATCCCTGTAGTGCTGTGAAACAAAACTTGGCTGTTTTGTATCCTTTTTTTTCCTGGAAAGGTTTCCAATGCTGCTGGATTAGAAAGGAAATTGTGATATGATCATATTGTCATATGATAATTTAATCATAATATGGGCATGGAGTTACTATTTTATCACTGTCAAAAGGATACCTAAAGAAAGAATACTTAAATTGCTGGACTTGCCATTTGCCCACTTACTAGCAACATAAAAAGGCACACAGACAGCTAGATCTTCCTGAATGATTGCAGCAGGGCCTTCTGAAATGTAGAAGTTTTTATTTATTTTGCTGGGTCACATGGGTACATCCTGTCAGCCATTGTGTAAACCTTAACCCCCACCCCTTATTCTGATGGCGCCAGGGCTAACATTGGTTCAGTGTTAAAGGGAAGTTGTGAGGACATTGATGTCTTGGCCTCGCATGGTGGTGTCACTTTCCCAGCCTGTTTGTGGAGCCCGCCAATCCCCCTCGCTCTCCTCATCTGACCTGAATGCATCACGGAGTATCACACACATGCGAGGAGCCTAATATCCAAGCCAGCGACAAATGTTTTCCCATGTTTCCTATGTTTTCCCCTCTGCCGTTGCGCTGCTGCCGAACTTGTCCTCTGTCCTTTGACCTGGCTGAAGCAAGGCCTCCCTCAGACCAAGAATCTATTTTATGTAACAAGACATCGCCTCACACACGCATCCCATCTGAAAGTTTCCTTGTGGCATACAATTTCAGTGCAGACTTGACATAAACCATTTCTAAACACTGGTTTCATTTCACCAATCTTTAATTACATCGTTTGGTAGGAGGCCGAGGGTACGGAGCCGAAGCGAGGCACCATGTTAGCAAAGCGTATAATAGTGAGGGACACCGCAGCCGGAGGACAGAGGGTCGAGGAGAGGGAAAAATAACATGCGCAAACAAGAGTAAGAAAGATTAATCTGCTCTGGGTTTGTAGAATTTTTATCATCATGTGATGAGTTCTGGTCACCGATCAACAAAGAAACAGCTGCCACCATGGAAGAAAATTGACGCCGTTATTTTCACCCAAGCATTACCTTATTTATAAACATATTTCACATCAGCCTCAAGAGGACAACCATAGCTAGTCAATTAATTGTAGGTATAGAAACCACTGGGTTGTATTCCAGACGCACACTGTTTCAGTCTATTATGGCGCCATGAAGAGTAGCATTGTAGCCCAGAGCGACGGCCAAACCTTCCTCCAGCTCTGTGACAAAGGCGGCTGTGAGGTTGCGCCCGAGGCCAGGACTATCAGAGCTATCAGTCCCGCCGAGAAAGAACACAACAAGGAGCCCTGTCAGATAATGGTGTCAACAGTGGGATTGTTTAGCCTCATTTGTGCAAGGAATGTCCCTGGTTTAATGGTGACGTGTCGCTTTCTATTGACTCAATGGGTCGGATTTGACCATTGTTGTTTCTGTTTTTCTAAGCGTGTTTTTGCGGTATAATAGTGTGTTTCAGTGCGCGCTGTACATTGCTGTTGTAAAATGTTTCCTTATCCTCAAACTTTTAAGATGTCAGAGAGGTCAGTTTTCAAGGATAGTTGGCCCAAAGACATAGATGTGGGCTGTTTTGTGCCAACTCATGTTTGCTTTTCTCGCCTCACACTTAGCCTTGTATTGTATAAAACAGAAAAAATATTCAAGAGTTTTGGGTATTGTTTTTTATTTCATTTTATTTTTTGGCTTCTTGTTTGTTAAGTTTGGTCATTGTTCTGTCGATAATATGAACTCTTTTTAGTCATGGGCTTGTTTTGATGAGGCATATACACAGATGCCTCTTAAATGTACCGCTAAATTACAAATAACAAAAGATGATAGAAAAACAATATGTGTATTTTCACAAAGTCTTAAAGAGCTTTTTGTTAATGTTGTCATAATGATCTAAAGGAGTTCCGGATCCTCCCGGTCTTGAAAACCGTCAGATTGTCGGTTATATCGTAGCCCCCTGTGTCGTGCCTTGCCCTCCAAGTCTCAGCATTTTCTTTACCTGACTGGCCAGATAAAATGATTTCTTTTCTCCCCCTCTACTTCTCTAGTCAGAATATTGCCTCCCCACCACCATCACCAGCCCCCCACCCCCGCCCCCCACCCCTGCTCCTCCCTCCTAACGGTAAACGTTAAGATCCAGGAGTGGATCAATGGCTGTTATCCTTTGATGTGCCAGGACGCATTACGAGCGGTGAGTTCTAATTGGGGCAGAGAGCCGAGGATCAATGTTGGCTGTAATTGTCTGACACAGGGATGGGTGTGAGACTTTATTATCATTAATATTTAGACATGATGTGGGAGGACCCAGCCGAGGCTAAATGTACAACGGCGGCGCGAGCCTTTGATCTCAAGAGATAAGTAGATCGATCGGATGTTGGTGGGGGTTGTCTGAAGGAAAAGAGGTCGCGGAAGTGTGGAAAACCGGACAGACGAATTAGCGAGGCCCGCACCCCGTATTTTATCGAATTTCTCTGGGAAGTTTCCCTTCAGCTCGGGAAAGGTCAAGCTCCAACCCTCCCTGTAGCAAAACTTGTGGCCTGGCATCTGGTCAGTGCCAACAGAGGAGATAAAAAATGATAATAAAAGAAACAAAGAAAGAGGGGTAAAATTTTCAGGCAAAGTTTGGACAATAGCAATAGCATTTATGGAACAGATGCCATTAACGCAGTAACTAATTCAGCTCGTTTCCTGGAAATTGTACAAAATAGCCATCAGTGTGTAGGCACTTTTTCTAACTCAATTTAGTTGAATGAGGGTTAAAGAGATGCGGCGTGCTTGTCTTTTTGACATTTTTTGGTCCATTGTTGAGGAACTGGATCAAGAAGGAGTAGAACCTTACAGGGGCTCAAAACTTCATCCTTGGTTTCAACAAACACAGGATGCTGTTACCCAATCTCCTGAGTCGAAGATGGAGTGAGACCGTCAGCTGGAACTCTACCTGTCCAGCAGCGTGGCTTAATCCCCTTTGTCCATAGGGCTGACGGCATGCTGAAACTGTGAGACCACAGCATGTATATGCTCGGGGTCCGTCTCCTCCACTCTGTGTCACCCGCCTCCTCAAGGACCGATACCTTAATCATTGTACTTATCGGAACAAAGGAGGGAAACAGCGTCGAACAATGACAGGTGTGTTTGTTTTCACGACTGTGACCCGATAATGGCGTCGAAACAAAGCGAGACGACATGCAGGATTCAGGTCAGCAGGTCGAAAAAAGGGATTAAGTGATGAGTGCATGTTGTAAAACGGCAAAACATCCCACCCACCCATGGTATATTCAAAGAAATGTTGCTTTGTACAGTGCGGTAAATGTGAGACATCACATGACATAAAGGTGAAATAGTGTTTTAACCTGTCATTAGAAATTAGAGGGACTCATTTAATGCCCATCATGATGTGCATTTAGAGAAATACTGCAAATACTTGGCACCAACTCGGGTTCATAGTCATATTAGACTGTGAACCAGAGTTGTTGACAAGTATTTGCAGTGTCATTATAAATGATACTATGTTTTTTTGTTTTGGAGGTTGAATTATTGATGAAAAACAGGAAAATGAGGTCAAGCCAACACCTTCCTGAAGTAAATTATTAGTGTAAAAATACCAAAGAAACAGAAAGGCTTCTGCCCTTCACCGTTAGATTCCCTTGAATGCATGTTGTTTATTTTGGCTCCACATTCATTCACTCTTTTCCATCCTTCCCAACAATAAGTTATTGGAGAACGTCGGGGTTAGGCAACAAGTGGCCCATTATGTAATATTTTCATCATTACACCAGCTTCGGCAGTGTTAATACACGCGTTTACCTTTTTTTCACCGATTGTGAACAAAGCGAGCGCTGTCTATAAACCTTCCACCCAAAGAATAACTTCAAAATATACACCTCAGTCTTAAATAATGAACACGTGGTGTGAAAAACACAGAAGACTTGGCAGAAAAGAACTGACATTTGCCACGTAGAGCCTCTTGCTTTCATCATCATCGAAAGGAAGCGTCCTCCCCCCTGAATCTCCGCAATAAGGGCGGCTTTTGTGTTTTCTCACCATTTCAGACGCGTTTTACATTTGCTCAGATTTTCAAAGTTCTCATGTAAGAGCCTTGTTTTCCGGCAGTTGATGTTAAGAGTTAGCGCAGCAGGCTGGTCATGCTCTGGCGTGCCTGAATGTGTGTGTGTGTGTGTGTATTTTTATGAAGTCCATTTGTGTATTCTTTATATCCGCGCCCATGTGGCTGCGTGTGTGTACGGGTGCGCATATGCCCGTCGATGAGGGAGTTAGATAAGAAGGAGATGAAGAGTCGTTCAGAGGAGCTTTCTCACTCAGAGGCGGCCCCATCTGTTCGCCCGGGCCTAATTGTTCCCGGGTACGGAGACGCAGGGAAAAAAGGGGAGGAAAGCAACTGCACTCGTCCCCTGTCCCAGAGTTATTTCTGTAACATAAAAGAGCGCCACCAGCATGTTCCAGATTATTGCCATGTAAATAATGGCACTTGGCTCAATTCCCCACTAATGAATGTCATTTACGTTTCCAAACGAGGATTAATTATCAACCAAGGACCCCTCTTTCCTCCCACAGGGACCACGTCGCAATTAGCCACTAAAAGATGGCCGCTAATATTTGTTGTTTTTTTTTTTTTAAAT
This sequence comes from Mullus surmuletus, assembly GCA_903171835.1. Lineage (NCBI taxonomy): Eukaryota > Metazoa > Chordata > Actinopteri > Syngnathiformes > Mullidae > Mullus > Mullus surmuletus. Next base: position 347,016 of record CAESWR010000368.1, read on the forward strand.
ACATACCGTATGTGTGCCTTTGCATATGTTCCCATGACATGGCGAATAACCTTGCAATTAACGCTCACTTAATTCCACGGCGAGACCAGTCAAGAGAGATTCTGGTGACGACTTAATGTCCTCGCCTCGTTTTGGGGGTTTTTGTTGGGTATATATTGTTGTTGTGAAACTTGGGGGAAAAGAGAGCCTTGTGCTGCTTCGGAGCCAGTCTCCCGGTTGCAAAATAAGGCAGGGAAAACAAACAAGGGCCTCAAATTAGATTTCCCAAAACATAGCATTCCCTCTCATTTTACACACCACTGTGGCCTGGAGACGAGAATAGAAAAACCCGTGAAATCCGCTTCAGATTGAGAGTGGCGCAGTCATCGAAACACTTGACATACCACTGCCCCCTGGATCTACCTAATGACCCCGTTTTTGGTCCTTTTTTTTTTTGCTATGCAGATGCAAAAGTTTTAGCTCTTTTTCTACTAACTGCAGCCATAACTCAAGCCAAAATTGCACTTTCCAACATCCAGCCAAGCTCTTTTAACCCCTCAGTCTCCCTCTTTAAGACATATACCTCCTCACCTTTTCCCTCCCATGAGCCTGGC
>CAESWR010000368.1:367368-381785 GCA_903171835.1 Mullus surmuletus
CGCTTAGCATGGCGGAACAGAGGAGAGGGTTGGGGGATGGATGGATGGATGGATTGATGAGTGGACAGGTGGATGGAGAAGGTGAGTGTTTGTTTGCCGAGACGTACCAGGTGGGTGAGAGACAGGACTGTTGTCTGAAAAAGGAGCATCCTCTCCGATACCCCCAGCCGCCCGTCGCCTTGGATGCTTGGTGGTCGTTAAATATTCATGACAGGGCGTCCAATCCCACAGCTTGGTGGCCAATGCTCTCCCCGTAGGCCGGGAAGTGGATTGGATTCTTATGAGGGGGGCCGTCGGCAGGCGGGTGTGCTGGGGTCAATGGAGAGGGGAGTCCAAAGGTCGCAAAAGCAGCGGGACGTCCCTTTATATCCCTCCACCTCTCCGGGTCTCCTCCTTTGTTATCACCTGTTTGTCGTTCACGGGTGGACGGTCGCGGCCAATCGCATGACCACCTCTTCATCACCTCAGACCAAACTTTTTCATGTCGTGGACCCCTCGAGTTGACTCACAGTCAGTTGCAGCCCCCGTAAGAGGCAACTGTGATCTGTGCTGATATTTTCGTGTTCGGTTGCTTTTCAAAAGCTTTTCAACGCAACAAATCGGAGCCATCAACCCCGTCTTGTTTTTGAGTAATTGCCAGAAAATGGATATTTTATTTTTTTCATTGAGAGGTCGGATGACTGATGTTACCTCTTGGGAATTTAATTCAAACTAATTCTCAAGGACCCGCTCCAGGCTCCCACTTTGACAACTCCTTATTCCAGCGTTCGAGAAAGATTGATGTGTGTGAAGTCCGTCCTTTCCTTTCTCTGTTTGTTTCTGTCCTACTTTTACACAGATTTCCTTTTACATTCAATTAACATCAACGTACTTCTTTCAACTTTGAACTTTTCCATTCTAACTCCTTGAACTCATTTTTCCATGTATGAAACCTTACAAGCTGCGCGCACTCACCACGGCTGCTCGGCTGCCATGTGATGTGCTGTGTGTACGTGGACATGTGCGACGTCCTGCACAAAATGAAAATGAGGAGCGACAGTTTGTTTACAGCCGCTCACAAACAGCCTTGCATTCACAAAGCTGCATCTCCTAAATAAAACTAGAAATAAAGGAATTGACAGGGCAACACACACACACACACACACACACGGTTCGGCCTCACCTCGCAGACAGACAGACAGACACACACACATATACACACCTCTATTGAGACATATGGATGTGGCAACAAAATGCACTACTTTTTGTTCATCTCAAGGACTTGTGAGGGCCCCAGTGAACTGAGAGGCTATATTGATTTTCCCTCTTTTCATGATATGACTCTGGGATTACCCATTTTCTCATTCATTTTTAAAGACAACTCGTGAGATTCTTCCTTCCCCTTTTCTCTGTCCCCCCCCCCCACCGCTTCCTCCACAACACACGCATGCACACACTCCCCCCCACACACACCAGCACAGCGGTTGTACCGGCCCCTTTTCCACAGCCAAGTCCCTCCTTGACCCTGAAAATTGTAATTCAGCCATAGATCACAGCTGCTGAATATTAGGGCTTACAAAAGCAGTTAAATAAAATATGTTGAAATCGTCCAATCCCAGAGGCCACAGCAGAAATTCTAATCAGAAAGGGGAAGGAGTCAGCGGGGGGATTATGGGTAAAGAGAATCATCTGGTTCTGCCGGGGTGAGGAATGGTGAGCTGTCGCAGGAGGGGAAGTGGCGAAGCCAAATGGTGACACATCTGCCATTGATCCCACGAACGGATTTGACTTAAAGTTGGTAAGATAATAACACACGGTCCACAATTTCAAAAGAAAATATGATCAAAATCCTCTTAAACTGCTCAGACAAACACAAACAACAATTATTTTTTTTACGCATGTGATTTGCAAGGCATCCTGTTAGCCATAATTACCGGCAATATCAGCATCGCCTCCAGCCAAAGGTCTTCAAAGTCTGCGGTCTCCCGTAACCTGAAGTGTCAACCGAACTATTTGCAAAATAATTGAGTCTCCGGGTATTAATGCTCTCGTTTTATGCTAAACAGGGCAACAACTCCTCTGGCCTATAGGCCTTCCTTTGACCGGTGTGGGAGGGGGTCAAAACATATTAATTATTCGCTTAGCATGCTAGTTAGAGTATGAACCACAAAGGTTGAGCCAACTGAGGACTGTGCATGGGACAACACCACTTCAGATTATTAGATTAGATGTTATTCTTCTACGGACTGAAGAGAAAATTATTTGGAGCAGCTCTCAAAGACTTATCACTTCAAGAAACAATGGGTTGGTGGTTTTTTTTTTGTTTTGTATTGTTTTGGGGTTTTTTTTTTAAAGAGAGACTGAAATAAATCTCCCTTTAAGTGAAAACGAGCGTCATGCTACATTGATGTTCTCAGACAATCATGAACCTGCCGTGTAGAAAATACACATTATGAGGGTTGAGAAAACTTTCCACACTCTTTTCATTGCTCCTGCCAGTTGAAGCAGTTTGGACTCAGCCACATGTAAAAACCAAACAAAAAAAAACCTAAACCAAAATGTCTGGACAGTCCAGAGAGGGGTGATTGATCGTGCTTCAATCCCTCAGTGCTTCTCCAGACAAGGAGACGCTCGATTACACCCAGGGATCAAGATGCTGAATTCACACACTCCCCTCCAGAGAGTGAAAGGAGGTGTTGGGTGGGGGGGGTGGGGGTGCATGGGGGGGGTGGGTGGTCATCCAGAGACCTTCGCCTTGGCTGCACACCACCCAGCAGTTTGGCTCAGGACTCTTTGTCTTTGGCAGCCAGATAACGCGTTCACCCTCATCCTGTCACAGATGGACACAAAGCCAACAGCAGAGCACAACGTCCTCTCAAAGACCTGAAGGTTCTCCAGAAGCATCCTGGAAAGGTCCTGCCTGAAGCCGTCTATCTACCTGGAATTCCTTGCAACGTTGTGTTATCAAGGTCGCAGAGGAAGAACCGCTTCCTTTAGCCTACCACAAAACACAGTCTGATAGAATTTCTTTATTGTTGTTACAGGGTGCAATGAAATTGAGTATGTAGCATCGGAACACCTTGGGCCGTGTTCCTCGTCAGGAACCTTCGCACTGCACCACACTGAAGGTTCCTTTCTGCTTTCAGCACAGAACATCAACCAAACAAGTTCACTGGTAATGTCTTCTGTGCACGACCTTGCCGACCTTCATTGCATTAGCATTTCCCCAATACTAGTCACTAACCATTGGCTAATAGCAGACATTAGTTACTGCATTGGATGGGAAACGTGTCCTGCCCATTACCTGCTTTTGTTATGGCGGTTCATCTTTGTTTTGTGCTCTATAGTTTAGCGGCGACCTCTCCGTGTCACGCTCTGAGACCTCCAGCGCGTCAAAGCAGTGGGAAATGTGACTGCTTCACCAAACCAAGTGTTCATCATTGCATGACAGTCACTTTTGGTGGATGATGTTGCTTTACCTGGTTTTTAGTTTCAACGAGTCCCTGACACAGTTGTTCCAGATGTTAGTTTTTCTGAATCTTTCCAGCATCCTATACAGTGTTTGAGTTGACATTGTTCAAAATGTATAGCCCCAAAAACTCTTAAAGCATTTCCATTGTAAAAACCATGCAGGGTTTGGGTTTTTCAACATACGCTGTTGTTGTTGTTGTTGACTGTCAACAGCAGCAAAATGAAGGGAGTCCCATGTCGTGGCCGTGACACATAAAATATTGTGGGGAGGTGAAATAAAAAAGCATTGTACCTTACCTGTATCTTCTGAAAAGTTGCAAATGTTGCCTTGAGAATGCATTACCCTTGTTATTATAACGCACCCTCTGGCCCTGATGACGCCCTCCAAATATTTGGATATTGTATTTGAAACTTTACTTGTGGATTTTGTTGAAACTTTTAAGGTTTTGTGTTCTGACAAGCTAGCTGCTACATACAGTAGGCAAACCGTCCTCCTGAACCAATGCACTGGTCGACCTGGAATTGTAGCAGCTTCACTGAAAGGTGCCACAATGGAGCGATGAGAATGAAGTAGTAGTTGGGTATTTTCAGGTACAACGCCTCTTTTTCTGAACAGCAGAGGCAGCAATCATTCATTTATTTATCGTATTTGATGAAGCAGAAAGGTCAAGGTCAAGCAGCCTTAATGCTCAAAAGTTTCGTTTTCATGCTCGCCTGCACTGAGCTCTCCTTTGCTCTCAACTGTTGAAGCAGAGTGATTGAAAAGTTCTAAGATGTGTATTTGAGTTGTTTCTTCTCTGTGAACACTTTCTTTTTTTTAATGCTTTTATAGAAATATCAAGATAGTAGCACCCACCAGCCCACAGCAAATGAGAATAAGGCCTTTCAAAAAATTTCCAGTGCTGGAATTTGTGTTTTGTCATACCTGGCATCGATCAAATATTTGGCCAGACTTTTAAACCGCATAGGTTTATTCAGGATTTTGCTTTTTCACTTTGTGTAATGATATTGTGAAACCGTGCTGATACAATGTAAGAAGAAATCTCAAGGACCGAGGACATATGGGAGGACACATTGAGAAACAGGGCCAAGGGATGGGAAAGCGTATTCACCACTCCATGATATGGTGCTTTTAAAGAAATTAGAAAAAAAAAAAAAAAGTACAGCCCATAGAAATGATGCCAAATAGACAAAAATATCCTTTTCATGACTTGAATGCGGCAAGCCGCTTATTTAACTCAGCCAGTATTTGTGCCCATTGAAATTAAATGTAATCTTCTTGTGCACTGAGCTGGTGTCAGCAGTTGAAGGACAGAATACTTGGAAGGGGAATGATCTTACTGTTGTACACATCTAGTGCCTTTCAATGTGCGCTCGCCATGGCGCGGCTCATTCAGCTTGAAAACGCCTTCTCAAGTGTTGGTCTTTCTCTGTAATGAAACAATGGGATGGGAGAAGTAAGTAAAAGCCGAAGATGGACGTGACAAAGAAGTTTTTTTTTTTTTTGTTGTTGTTTCTCTTTTATTATTGTGGGTATTCGTCGCTCTGGAGAGAAATCTGGGGAGGGCGGTCGCTGGAGGACGATTGCGGACTGGCCTTGGGCTGCCGTCGGCACGGAGTGGACGTCAGCGCAATTGTGCTCATTATGTTGGAGATCCTGTCAGGTAGCATCCTTGTGCCGTCTTCCTCTGTGCTCTTTCAGATGATACTCCTTAACAAAGTACAACCCCCCCCCCCCTTACAACAATGCCGCCTCTTGTCATTTAAGCACATGACGCCTTCATCAGGAGGGCCCGCCTATGTGCTCATGAAAACGGGGGGATTTTAATCACAGCTTCGTGCGTGTGTGTGTGTGTGAAGATGATGTCGCTTTCAATAGTTGTTTTTCTTTGCAGCCACTGAAGGCTTCATTGAGCTGGACACGGACGCTGCCGTGAACCCGTACGGTTACAGGTGAAGAATGCATTGTTTGTATAATGTGTTATTTAAAGTTGTACTACTGTAGATATGAGACCTGTGAAGTCAGACAGGGCGAAAATCTTTATCTCAACCAACCAAGATGGAATTTCAAAACATTTTAACCAAAAAGGACAATTCAATCATTATTTTTTCCCCTTATAATGCAGATGGAATGCTGCATGATGTTGAGTCAAAGCTAAGAAAATATTGTCATCAAGGCTGCACAAACCTGATCGAGACTTTACCAAGACCACAGGACTGAATCAAGACGAAGACTGTAGACATCAAACAAAGTTTAGCACAAAAGAGAAACAGAATTTTTTTTTTTTCTAGAAAATGTATCCACTCATTTCAAGCATTTGGGGCTTTTTTGTTTCTATCCCCAAATCAGACGTGGATTCGTCAGGTGAATGCGGCTTCTAGGTTGACTAAAATTAGATGAACACATTTAATGAGAAGGCAGAGGCTGTAACTTGGGGGAAATAATCAATCTACCAATGATTGGAAGTGATTGGTTGGTGTCCAAAGCAAGGCACAGTTAGCCATGTGTTTATTATTTTATGACACATGGTTAAAAATGGTTAAAAACAACAACAACAACAACAACAACAACCCAAATATTCATGTTATTGAAAAAGAACATCCAGGGCACGTTGCTTTTTGCTGGTCCTTAAGCCGTGCAGAACACTATGGAAAAGAAGAAAACAAACTAAGACCATCTGCCTCCGGGTGAAAAAAAAAACTATGATGAATGTATTCAACAAAGAAAGCCAATGCTAGCAGACCCACTCATGGAGACAAACTTGGACGGGGATCTGCTTTGTTTCTTTATGCTGGAGGAACGGTTTCCTGCAAGACTTCCTGGTACTTGTTTTTCCTGTGTTTTCACCTGCCGCGCTGCTGTATGAGAGAATCCTTACTTGACTGTAGAGAGAAAGAAATCAGAAAATATTCACAATTCACAAGCTGGCTTCAGAGAATGTAGATTTTTAAACAGTGACCGAAACAATCGCTTTTTCGGCGTAAATTGCTTTCTTTCGACGTACCCAGCTGACAGAGCAGTGCCCTCACATCGTTTCTGCTATTGTCTGGTTTAGGTTGTCTGACAGATGCAGCGTTTAGAGGATGTGAAAATACTCTACATTGACAGAAATCCACAGAATCATTTAGTGAAAAATCATTCTTGGTTCATAATTCAACACCCTAGCATTGTATTAATGGTAAAAATGTGCCTTCAATTCTTTCTGCCATAGAGGTTTTAGCAAGTTTGCGGTGCCCTATAGTAGATCGAGAGACATGATGACGTCCTGTTTTTAGAACAGTTCAACTAATGTGCAGAAAACTCTTCAGCTGCTCACCAGTGAAAACCAGACTCAGCAGCTGAAGTGTTTCACCTTCGGTTGCCGATCTCTGACGTTGAAATGAATGACCCGCAAAACAACGTAAGTGTGACTGCTTTGTCTGAAGAATATAAGTGAAGCAATCACAATTCAGTGGCCTGAAGAATGACACCGTCTCGCGTGGAAAAGTGAGAGGCTGAGGAATGAAAAAGAAAATGTGTCGATTAAAATAATGTTGGAGTGGAGAAAGAGCATCAAAGGGCTAATGTGTGTGCACTTCAAAAGCAGGACGATAACTTGAAAGCATATTGACCTCATGGTTGACGTGAACTCTTAGAATGTAAAAATGAAAATAAAATAGAGGCCAATAACTTGAATCTGACATTAACATAGACCATCACTATGTTTCATGAGGTAATTAATAAATAATTAATCAAAGTGTGTTAAATATCTAAATGCAATGCTTCCTTTATTGATATCATTAAACAGACATTTTGAAACTGCCAAACCACTGCTCCTCGGAGCGGGACTGAATGGTAAGTGAGCCTGACTCTTATTATGTGGCTACTTTGACAGGTTGAATGGCTGAGGGGGGTTTGTGAAGTTGCAGGTTGTGTTGACCAATGGTGGTGCAGCTGCTGCCTGCTGACTCAGCCAACCGTTGCTTATCAATCAAATGGAAAGTCAACTTTTAGTGATCAATTACTTCAAATTGGCAAAGTTACATAACAAACAAAGCATCTGTAGCACTAAGAGAGTTGGCTTTCTCTCTTTGCTCATTTTAAGTCTTTTGATTATTTTGTGATATTAGTATAAAGGATAATGACTTTTAGACAAATACTGGGGATTCATGCAAACTCACATGTGGTGCTTCGCCTCCTTTGACTCCCAGAAACACACACGGCTCAGTGTGAGGAAGACGAGATGAAGCTTTGTCAAAAAAAAAGAACATGCACGAGTGCAAACAGGCAGAAATGCTGTTACAGGGGCGCGACACATGCTGATTTCTGATTTAGAACTGCTTGGGACCACCTTCTTATGCTGCTTATCATGTGTGCCCCAGTAAAAAAAAAAATGACCTCAATTTATTCTAAATATTCTTAAAGTCATGACACTAGGATTCTGCACCATCTCTGAATAGGGCTGAAAAAACACATATATTGCACAGATTTAATCTGCAGACGGGGAAGTGTTGTTATCTGTGCATTGCATGCTGCATGCTGGGATACGCACCCCCATCCAACGCAGGCTGGGTGGTTTCAGCACCATGGACAGATTCATTGGCATTCACGGAGAGGTACCGCGGCTGTTTGAGGTTCATCAATGACGCCCAGAGAGGAAATCTTTACGTCTAAAATGTCTCTTCAGACGTTCAGAAAAACCAGTGGGGCCAGTCTAATCTGGGCGCGGCAGCTTTACGAATGCTACAAATGTCGACTTGATTGGCATTGTGCATAGAATTTGGCGACACTGGAGAAAGGGGAGACGCGGTTATCCAATCATTCAAGAAACACATCCGCGACTACAGGCGCTCCATTATCGCGGGGGGGAACCAAAGTGAAGCGGCGCCTTCTGGCCAGAGATGAAAATTGTTGTTTTACATGTGACGTGCAGTCAGACAGGGTGGTGATGAAGCAGAGGCCCTCCTGGTTACACCGCATCTCCTTAAAAAACAAAAAAATCCCCCCGCGCTGCTCGAGCTTCAAGCTGATGTGCTATAGGGAGCCGGGGTCAGCGGTTCATCCGTCAGAGAGGTTCCTCGCTGATGGATGGCACTCAGAGCATCGTGTGCCCAATCCGCTGTAGCCCTAACCGCTGAGAAAGGGCCTTAGCAGGCAGAGAAATAAATAAATAAACAGCAACATCAAAGGGATGTTCAAAAGAAAAACAAAGCCTGCACACGTTCGTTTGCAAACACACACACACAGAAGCGCGCATCGGCTTTTTCGCACACATCGGAGAGAGAGAAAGAGGGAGGCGGAGGGGGGAAAAAAATACAAAGGACTGAAAGCATACACATAGTTTACTCTCCAATGACACTCAGCTTGAAGAAAATCTAGACAAAACAAGGCAGAGTGGCGAAAATTGGAGTGTTTGATGGTTTGGATATTCACTAGAAAACAAAGATCGGGCCAACAGTATACGGTTTTTCATAAAGACTCCAAACAACAACAACAGTGATCTTTATCCTCCGCCTGCACGCTTCAGCGATGAATGGCTGCTGTTCACCAACTGGACTCCAACATCAGACTCCATCGTCACCACTTAACTCTCTGCCTCCAAGTGTCCCGAGACCAGGGCTTATTATCATCATCATCGTCATTATCATCGCTAATTAACTTCTTTGCAGAATATAACGACCTAAGAAATCATTTCTGCTTAATTTCCGACTTGCGCGTCAATGAAGTCCCATCGAACTGCCACGGAGGAAGCAGCGCAAGGAAAAACTGAAAACAAGGTTGATTTTTTTCCTTTAGTCCGTAAAGACACTAAAGCGGATTTGTTGTTGTGTCTTGAGAGAAGCAAACAAGGTTTGTGTCATGCTATTTGATATTTTACTTACAAGGCTGACCATCCATCTGAAAAAAAAAAGCACAAAAAACAAACTTGAGTCCAAATCATAGCTTCTGCTGGATCTTGAAAGTTTAAACTACTTCCCTCTATATAGAGCAAAACTAAAATGTTGACCTTGTGCTACAAATATGATTTTTTTCTCCCTTTCTTTATTATTATTATTATCATTATTGTTATTATTATTACTAATGTTGAGGTTTGTACCCGAGTGACTATCTCAGTAACTTTAAAGTGTTAGCACCTTGCGATCATGCTGACTCATGCTAACTAGCACTTGCTAACGGTAACAGTTAAGCGCTTTTTTTCCCTTCCATTGCTTTTAGTTTTAGAAACAGCCGTCCATTGACTATGTGAAAGGTATGGATCATCTGGCTGACTGGTTGCAACATGGCTAATGCTAATAATGCTAAATAAACCTGCTAATGCTAACAGCCAAAAGCTGCCTTCCTGTTCTGGTTGCTTCTACTTGCATTATAAACTATGGTACATTTAACATTTGAAAGGTCTATTATTGTTTGGTCCAGTTCAGTCAGAAATCAACATGTACTTAACATTATTTAATGCTGTGATTGACACAAAAAACAACAAAAAATCCAATTTTTCAATTTACATTCTGACAATTAAGTTATATTTCTCCACGTGTTTTCTAGGACTCAGTTGTGCCCGTAAAGAGATAAATACCGTTCTGTATTTACGGCAGAGTCAACAAATCCAAGATTTAAAAGCTCTAAAACAACTATTAGCTGATCCTCCTCGATTCTCCAACGGCGTCCCAAAAAACTCCTCCTCTATCCTCAACCCGCCCCAAAAGAGCGTAGTAGTTTATCCGGAGTCAATAACGCGAACACTGTTATTGTCATGTATACTTAGAAGTCCATCAAATCCACAGCTGAAAATAGCAACAAATGTCCTCCTGCTGAGATACATTTGGTAAAAACCAAAGTAGTACGAGGAGACGGAGGAAATTAGAATATTCAATGGGAAGCATGGGGACGGGGGGTTAGAGAGCACGGAGAGATGGATTGCTTTTGGTTGTAAACCTTTCATGGGATTTGTTGACAGTAACACAAACCTGTCTGACAACAATTCAGATTTTTTCCTCCCGGAAAGTCATATATCACATTTTGTGAGCTTGTGTTGGGATTACACTCCCGATACTGTCCTTGTACACTCCATCCTCTGCAAGACAGCTCCTGCAAAAATCAAACAGACGTAAGAGCAGTTTTTGTTTGAGCTTGCTAAATAATTCACCACGGCATGTGACCAGTTAGGTGTTATGTGTTTTCATTTTTATATCTTACTGGTCTAATACCAGTGAAATACCATCTGCTGGGATCACAAAGTAGGACCAGGAGGCCGAAGCGGAAACTCCCTGCAAAAAAAATAAAATAAAAGTTTGAAAACATTGCATCACGTAACTTGATGCAATCAGTCAAAAACAAGTTTGAGTTCGGGAACTTTTACCTCTTTTTTCGACCCAAAGGTGCTATCAAACCTGAGCCGAGATCTAATTGTCTTTGGATCCCAAACAGCAGCGTTTTTTTTCGGACTAAAAATATCTCATGATGTTCGTCTTTAATGTTGGCTTTTGAATTCATGCTCATCTGCATTTTACAACAGACATTCCTGGATTCGCCGTGTTTGTGTTTTTTTTCCTTTGTCTCATTTATCTGATTCTCTCCGAGCCGCGTCTAAATGTTATTGTTTCCATGATTGTGGATATTGGCAGGCGAGAACCTCAGCAGACTGCGAGCACTTTGGTCGGTTAGGGAGCCGTGCTTGCATGGCCTTGAGATAGTCAGCATGGGCTCATCCCATGAAATATTGAGGAAGCTGGAAGGGTTGGGCTGGGGCCTCATGTTGGTGTGTGTGTGTGTATGTCTGTGTGTGTGTGTTGTGTGTATGTTGGGGAGCGCCTGATGGTGGAGGCAGTGGATGTTGTGTCAGCTCCCCCAAACCAAAACAAACTCCTTAGCCCCCCAGTGTACTCCTAAAGTGGATTGCAATATACCTTCCATTGAAAATATACCATTCTCTCTCTTGTTTTCACACTCGTCTCCTGTCTCTGCGTTACACACTCCCAGATGCAGACACGCACTTACCATATTTAATCTTCTTACTCTTATTCGCGCAACTTTAATTCATTTATTTATTTTTTTTACATTTCTTAACATCTCAATTCTCCCATTCAAATCACTTCCTCTCATCTCCAAGCGTATTCTCCTTCACTTCCTGCTCCTTCTCTTTCTCTCTGTTTTTCAATCAGGGCTGCTTCTATGTGTGTGTGTGTGTGTGTGTAGTCAGTCAGTGAGCTGAGCTACAGTACAGACAGTTTAGTACAGTTGAAAGAGCACATCAGACTTCTGCCCTGCTCTCTCTGAGGGCTGATAATATAGGCCTTTCTTACCTGTTAGGAGCTAGTGAGCCGCTGCCCCTCCCTTTAAATGAACTTCAGAGGGGGAGTCAGATTGACAGGAACACAGAGAGGGCTGCCCTGTTTGACTGGCGGTCCTGTCAAGGTGAACCCAAGGTGCTCTCTCGGGCCCACAGTGCTTTCCACAAGGCTGCTCTGCTGAGCTGATTGGCTCTTAATGGTACAGTAATGACCAAAACAAGCGCACATATTCACACACCAGCGGACTATTGTCTCAGCCAAGGGCGCGTTACCCCCGAAGATTTCCAGAAACTTAAAGGTCTAAGCCAGCTAATTTAGCAAGTTAACATCAGTTTGAGCCTCCCTATTAATCTTTGTTTCAAAGTGTGTGAGAGGAAATGTAAGGCCGGGCGTGGTAACTGTTTGAGAAACCATTAAGGGTGCGTGGTCTCGTTTTTCTCCCCTGACAGATCCTGCATAGTAATAAAGGCGAGGGGAAGCCTCCCTTTAAGCCTCAGCACCTTAATAGCCTGTATGATGACACTTTATCTATAGTTTGTGCATATAATCACCAAACTAAAGGCGGTGACCTCAGGGCGTGAGTTCACCCGCTGACATTTGACATCTTTATAATTAACTGGGAAGGTCTAATCTCTGCCTTCAAATGACACATGGCCACATTCCATTTAATATGCTTATAAGCACTATGTATTATTCAAATATGCAGATGAGGCTCTGTTCGAAAACAGACTTTTTGACACAGGTTTTTCCTCTCCTGTCATGGCGGGGTGTGGGCGCGCTAATGGACCTGCCCTTCTGAAATTTTTATTCCCCCAAGAAAGGCGATAAAGTTTTTCTTCCACAACATCTTCATCCGCATCCTATTCGAGTTTTAGCCACTCCGGAAGGACAAACCCCATCGTTTTTTTTAATTTGTATTTTTTTTTACCTTGAATTCACTTAATGAGCGTCGCTGTTGAGTCAGTCAAAGCACAGATTTATCCAGCCCCGATACTCCGTGTATTACCTTTTTGGGACAGTGGCCGCTTGTGTGTGGCGTTTTTAATAATTTTTGGTGGAAAAGGTGTTTGGAGAAATTGGCCATCTTTAGACCGAGTGAACCAGCCGAGCTTTTTATGGATGCGGGCCCTAACAGGGCTGGAAGAAAGAGGCTCTTATGTTCACTTTTGGCTTGAGTTACTTTTGAGAGGCTGGTGGTCGCTGGGTCAGAGGCTTCAGTGAGCCGGTAACCACTACACGAAGCCCTCAGTCCTCACCGGGGCTGGTCAGCAGCAACAGCAGCAGCCACATTCATGACCTTATATCTTCTCACTTCACTGGAAGAATGAAGTCGGACACATAAGGACCCTGAAAAACCTATACATAAAAAAAAAAAAATCAAGGAAGACGGCTGATATTTAATGATAAATGAGTGGAAACAATGTGAAGGACAAATATTTGGATATTACCCAAATTTTATTGGTTCCTTTTGGGTCCATGCCTGACAATTTGAAGAAACAGCAGCATTCACTGAATTAAAGGTACAATATGTAGCCCCCTGATTAAAGCAGTGGCTTGTATTTCACACCCTGAACCAACAGGGGGCGATATATTATCAGGAAGTATTATCAGAAATGCTTTTAATGGATGGTTTAGGGTCCTGTGGCCATTACCTTTCAGGTATCCCAACCATCACACTGAGGATATAACGAAAAGAAGTTTCCTGACCTGACCTCACAGATTCCTTTGCGGGGACAAAAGCTCGGACATCTAAAAAGGGACTGTGGCTGCTGCCGGTCGCCTCAGTGATGATAAGTAAAGAGCTGCAGAGGGAGAGCGAGAGTGAGTGGGACGCTATGAGGTGGTTAGGAGCAGTTCTCCGGCTCCTCTGAAAGGATTCATAGCCGCTGAGCCGGTAAATCCAGAGATAAATCTGAGTGAAGTCATAGATTATTATGGCCACAGTGCTCACTCTGCCCCCTAGGGGAAAGGATTGGGATTGCAAGACAAGACAGAATCGTGCTAGCTTGCTCCGGTGATTACAAAATATGCTTAAAGATATTTGGGAATAATTAAAAACATCAGTGAGGATCTTGAAGCAGAATTCGCATATTATCAGGAAAAACTCCACTGCCAAAACTTTTACTTTAATTCCAAAATGTCATCCAGAAAGCAAATAATTTTTATTTGCTCAAGCAAGATCAGAGACCAAGATCAGAGACACAGACCCAAAAAATGTAAATGATCTATTTCCGTTCATGGCCCGGGATTTTACAGAGCTCAAACTTGCAATTTCATCCTCAACCAGGAAGCGTGCATAAATACCTGTTAGGCTTTTACTGCTCTGTGCGTTTCAACAGGCAGCATTTTCTACATTTGGCAGTCGGTGTTTTCCAAGTTTCAAACTGTCCGCGTTACCTTTAAGGAACTATATAAATTTAGTTTTACACGCTGCTTTGTGACTCTAAATAAGGATTTAAAAAAAAAAAATGTGTGTGCTGTATTTGCCCTCTGCCTCACAATTATCCCCAGTTTGCTGTTTGGCCGTCTCGGGGTCGTTATCGAACGGCATCAGATCACCTCTTTTTTTTGTTCCTTAAAGGTTGTAAACATTTGTAAATGAGTGCTTGCATGTGTTGAAGGCATATTAGGTTTTCTCCCTGGCGTCCGTCGGGGTTTATCGAGTGTGCTGCTGTCGATCCCGGGCCGTGAATCCTTCC
>CAESWR010000368.1:399772-411967 GCA_903171835.1 Mullus surmuletus
GTGTGTGTGTGTGTGTGTGTGGGGGGGGGGGGGAGGGGGTGCCACACTGCCATCGCAGCTCTTAATGATCATGTCGGGCGAGATAATGACT
Source organism: Mullus surmuletus (assembly GCA_903171835.1). Lineage (NCBI taxonomy): Eukaryota > Metazoa > Chordata > Actinopteri > Syngnathiformes > Mullidae > Mullus > Mullus surmuletus. The sequence continues at coordinate 399,864 of CAESWR010000368.1, forward strand.
AGCCGTGCCCGTGTGCAGTGAACACCTGTGGTACGCCCGCCTTTTATGGATGTGGTAGAATGCTCTGGAACGTAGCAGAGGGAAAAGAATCTCACTTGGGTTATTTTTTTTCCCTCACAGATACTAATTATTATTATTATCATGATTGATATTATTGTATTTATCAGCTTTGTCTGGCAGCAGAGTAATTAGGGAGCCACGTTTATAACATAAAATAGAAACATGTGCTTTGGAGGCGTGAGTGTCTTAACTGCAAAGTATTTAAAAAATACCAACTTTATTTGTTCCATTATGTCCACCAGCTTCAGTTATGCATTTTTCTCCCCCTCTGTTTGTATCTCAGGTCTTAACGCAGTCTGGGGAATTTCTGTATTCAGATAATCTACTCAAAATGCTCAGATAGGAAGGAGGTATTTTGTGTGTGCTAAACGCATAATGGAGGAGTTTAAGGTGATAAAACTCCAGTCGATGTATTTTTAATCTACTAATTAAACTTTTAATTGTGACAGGATAAGCTCCGCCGAGTGTGTGCGATTGCACGCGTTAGTTTGGGGAAGCCGGGCGGGCGCGCTAATGAGGCGATCGTCTGCTGGTTTTGTCATTAAAGGTGGTGGATTCGTAAACTGCCTGCAAAAGGTGAGGGAGGTTTTTTTTTGCAAGCAGAAATAAATTCATCTGCTAATCTGCGGATTATGTTGGATTTGCGGGGGGAAAAAAATGTTGGCGAGATTACTTAAAAATGCATAAGGCTAATAAAATGTAACCCCTTTACGCTGACGTGCAGTGTGGATCAGCCGTAGATTTTCTTCCTTTTTTTTTTTGATGAACTAATTCCAGTGGAAAACAGATTAAGAGTAAATTCCCATGTTAGCTCTTAAACCAGCTGTTAGAAACCTATTTACACACAATAATAATACGGCTCTTGTAAAGAGACAGCTGTCAACTCGTGTACGGCGCTAGATAACATTTCATGTGAGCAGCTTGTTACGTCCACATGCCCCCCCCCACCGCAACCCCCCACAGCATGTGGACAATTGCCAACCAACGTGCAGGTATTGGTGTGTGGAGTGTGTAATAAGTGTCAATGTAATTGGTAATAGATTGTTTTTTTTTCTTTGTTTGTTTTCACCATTCCCGCCTGGAGAAACCATGGATTAAGAAAATAAAACAAAAAAAACGGTTTTGTCCACCCCAAAAAAATTGATGTTAGTATTTTACTACACTACACTTGGCCATTATACATACTTAAAGCACATGTGTTCGTTGTCTTATTGTGTTTTTGGTCAAGATACCCCCCTCACGCCCCCTCACACTTGTCAGTTTAGCGTATTCATTTCACTCCAGCGAGAGGCCGGTGTGTCAGCGGCGTCGGGGTCAATTCCAAAAGTGAGCAAATTGACTCATGGCATTGAGTGAATTGTCAATTGCCTTCCTCCCTGGAGGGGTCGGAGTGAATGGAGTGTCTTGTTTGGACAACTGTCCTGAGATGAGATGAGCGGCCTTCACCGTCCAGCCGGTGGGGACAGACTGACTGACTGCCGTACGAGACTAGGAAAGAGGAAACAAATAAACCGGCAGACAAAACAGATGGGCAAGAGGTGAAACAATACGATCTCCTTGTGCTGAATATACAGCTTGATTGAAATAATGACCCCAAGTTCCTCCTCGTCCACCGCTGAGCCACCGAAAGGGACAGGAAGCGACGACTGTTGTCTTCCTGTAATAAAACATTGGCTGATCCCACTGGAGTCGTGATGCTAAATGCCGCATGTATCCACCTACCTCGATGCTATACGTTCACGCTTTCTTGCCTGTTTCTTCCTTTGAAAATACTCCTCGTCCTACAACGCTGTCATACTGTCTCGTGCCTGCGGCTCTTTTGAGATCCGCCCACAGTTTGACACGCAACCAGTAGCCGAAATCTGGTGTTTGTCACGCTCCATGTCTTTGAGATAGATCTTTTTAATAGAAAAACAGGCCAAACCTTTGCATACAACTGCACTTCCACGTTTTTGGGGTGGGAAAGCTTTTGCATGATTATTCCACTTCCCCGGTTTCTCTAATGATAGGTCTGCAAACAAAAATGGGACACAAGTTTTATTCCAGCAGGTTCCCCAGCGGCTCTGCCCTTTTTTTTTTTCAGCCTGAAGGATCTAGAGAGCAAGCCTGAATTTTCTATTTGGTTTGGAAGCAACATAAGCGGAGAAACCCCTGGCGAAATCCAAAATTAACACCGCAGAAATTCCACAATTTCTCTGTGGAGGATCTACTGATATGGAGATATGATCTAAACTCAGGAGTGACAGTTGCTCCACTCGCGTGGCCCTAACCTTGTCGAAGAAGCAGGTGTACCGTAAACATCTCAGAGCATAAATGTATTTCCAGATAAGTTGTGGTAGTTTACAGTGCAAAGGTTGAGTTCAGATACGAGCGTGAATCTGAAACCAGCGCACTCATAATGAAAGTTGCATTCTGACTCCGGCCCAGCGCAGCGGGCTTGGCCTTTGTGTCATGTGATGCACGTCACAGTGCCCTTTAGAACCGAGAAGCGCCTTATCTCCCCTTTTACTGCCCCCTCTATCTTTATTGGCCACCACACTTTGCATATTTGTAATATCAATAAAGATAAAAAATGTTGAGCTTCGTCATCGCAGCTGGTGTCAAGATCCCCGGACTTGCAGCGAAGTGATTGTTTGTGACGGTAGCTAATCTCTCTTCCGCGTTTAAGTCGGTCAACGTCGCCGGTGGGGAGGAAGCTGTTGGTGGCGGGGAAGGGGGAGGGCTCTCTGGAGCATTTCTAGCGGATGAGTTCAGTTTTGCATGTCAATAAAAGGCCTTTGTGTGCACTGGATGACCCTCGCTACTTGTGAGGCGTGTATCTGTCAGTGCCCAGGCCGGCCGGCCGGCCCGCAGCGAGGCTGCAGCAGCTGGCCGGGGCCCGTGCACAAGAATGCCATGTATGCTGTTTAAACAGAGGCTCGTCTCAGCGTGGGCCTGGAGGAGCGGAGGGAAGGAAGTCGCTGTGTGTTTACATAGTTGAATTGTCCTTTGCCCCCCCCCACCTCTCTCTCTTCGCACCCCCTAAGCGTCTAATGCGCTTCTGTTCAAACATTCGCAAGTGCGGTGATGACCCCCACCGATGCCGGCGTCGTGTGTCTCTCCCTCTGCTCTCTGTATCAGTGTTTGGGCGAACAATAGTCACTGCTCTCTGGCTGCTGTGGGTGTCTGCTGGCTCGACCCACAGGCACGGATGAGAGATAAAAAAAAAAGAAAAAAAGGCGCTCAATTTATCACACAAGGAAAAGACAAGCAGATGGAGATAGAGGCACCTCTTCGCTCCGGCCCGAGGTCCTCTCCGACAAGCAGCCTGACGTTGACGTACGGCGACATCGTCAAGCTAATTGTTGTTTGAATTACCTGTTATGATCCGATGACAAATCTCTCACGCTCTTGCCACTGGAGCGGAAAATGTTTTCCGGCGGGGGGGGGGATTGGCATGATCTTTTGCGAGTGTGTAAACCTGGCTTCAACAAGATGGATAAATGCAATTATTGGGCAGACCTGGAGAGGAGGAAATCCATTTAAAGCCCGTAAAGCTAAGCAGGGGCCGTGGTTAATTCATTTGGCCAATTTACGGGTGATGTACGAGTGTCAGGGCACATTAGTCAGGCCGGGGAGAGGTGAGTGTGTGTTGGTTCAGCGGAGTGGGATGGATGATGGTGTGTTTTGGAGGGGGTTTACATGTAAAGACGCTCCTAGGTTGAGACCTCACTCGCCTCTCCCCGCCCCTGCTTCTGTCGTCTCAGCGGACAAAACAAATGGAGCCTGGATGTGGAAATGACAAAAAGATGCACTGAGTGCACTGTGTGGGATTGCTTTGCAAATGAGGTGGGGAAATGCGGCCACGGTCCGCCGGCCGCCGGAGCGAACACCAGCTCCATCGGCTGCTCGCTGAACTCAATCAGGACCCGTCACCTCACACACACCTGCCATTTTAAACCACTGCTTTTCCTGCAGGCAGCAATCGTTGTCAAAACTGTGACTGGTCAGAGTAATTAAAGACCCGAACTTGCAACCTTTTCAGCTTCCATCGATCCAAAACACATTTTATTAGTGACTTGCAGTGGTATTCGTGTTGAAGATGAGGGTGGGCCCAAATAAACCCTCTCTGAAGTTTCAAACCGGCAGCAACCAACTCGCATGAGAAATCTTCCCCGGCAGTTTAAGCCATTTTTCTCATTCTGCCATCAGGTTAAGCATCAGAAAGCATGTTTATCAACTCCTCTGCCGCGTCAACATTAAACAGCTTAGTTCTGCTTAGTCTGTTGCACGGCCATTGTCTCACTAGAGGAAAACCACTCAACGGTTACACAAGCTGAGCGGTATGCAAAAACGGCGGTTACAGCACAGGCGGGCGGGCGGGCGGGCGAGAGGCGTTGAGGGAAGCTTTGGTTTACAGCTTCAAGCCGCAGCCTGAATCGGAGCGGGGCCGCTATCAGACCGAGACACGAGAGGCTGAGACCTCCACCCGCTACGGAGCCGACGCTTTTTAAGTGCTTCGGATCATACTTAAGTGCCTCTTGGTTCAGATTTGGATTGCTTTTGTGCGTGCGCCTTTTTGCGCCCCGGTGTTGGAGGCTGCAGCGTGTGTGTGTGTTAGCATTTGTCACCTGACAGGCAGGCAGCCGGCCTCAGGAAACCAGAGTCAGTGTGAATGTGGAGGCTTGTCAAAGACAGGTGCCACTGCTGCCGCTCGTGTCTGCCGTGCAGCAGCTGGGGGGGGGGGTTGTAGGCCCACAGTCAAGTGGGGGCCACCGGGTTGCGGCATCAGTGCAAGCCCTCCACCACCACCCACCTCCGTCAGCGGGAGATAAGATGGACAATCTCAAGTTTGCAGGGGGGCTTCAGGCAGACATATGCTGTACTGTATGGGCTGTGAAAGTTTGATAGGGCAGTGAGATAACATTTAAAACGAAAATGCCCTTTTCTTCAAACTTTTGGTGATATTTATTGAGTATGTGGGCGGGTACTTTTGCAGAAATTAACTGACTTTTTTTAAAAAGATATTTGAACACTATGATTACGTGAAAGGGGTACTAGAAACTGTTATATTAAGAGTTTTTGGCCACAATATGACAATGTTTTCACCTTTTTATAATGGATTCTTACTCATCTGGAAATGTCTTCAGATGACGGTCCCATCTAACGAGTGCCGCCCTCTCGGCGTGGTGTCACACCCACCAAGAAACTAACACCAGCAGCGAGCGACGGGCAGCTGGGGCTTTCTCGGTGTGTTTCAGATTTTGTTACAGTAGCGTAGTATTGTTAGATTCAGATGAGCAGCGCCGCAGTAGCTGCGCTGTGTAATGCACGCGGGGAGTCTGGCTGAGGCTAATTTGACCTGTCATGTGCGAGCGAGCACCAACAACAAATGGCCACAATGAAACGGACTTGAGGGATGAAATATTTCACCATCTGTTGCTCGGGCGAGAGGAACGATGAAGTGCCGCTGCTCATGATTTGACTGTTATGGCTTTTTTTTCTCTTCACCCTGCAAGAGAATTTGATTTTAATCTCGGCCAGTTTGATGCTGTTATCCGAACTTTAAAAGAAGGCAGCCTGGCTTTCGGGAATGCTGTGTGGCTGGTAACAACAACCCTGTGGTAATATTTTGATGTCTCTGACTCCTTTATAGAGAATGTTGTGGTGCGAAACTGTAGTGAAACCGCTCTCCCAATCAGATCAGTGGCACCGCTCGAAAGTTGAACAGGAAAGCCCCCATCCTCAATTGCAGTGGATCTGCCTGCGAGCCATTACTGCAAAGTACTCAGAGCTTTCTCGGAGGAGGAGGGGGTTCCCCTTTTTGAGTCTTGCATTCTGGAAAACCCGGCGCGATATGCAGATCGACTCTTCCACCTTCTCCATAATTCGCCTTCTCGCTTCTTCCCAGATGCTTCGTCCAACCTCATGGGAGAACAACTGCTGTCTATAGGCCAGAGGAATTCCTCACCCTGACTCTGAGGGGAAAAAAAAAAACTTGGTGGAAGTTTTCTATATGCTCCCACAGATCATTTTACATCAGTTAGACGCGCCTCCCAACACAACTGTTCCCAGTTAGTGGCGAGCTGCCAGTCTTATTACGGTCACCAGTAGGACAAATGTTTTTCACTACCACTGTATTTAGTTTCACACTATGCGGCGAGGTTGTAAAGTTATTCAAGCTGGCGAAATAACCTTTTTACCTTCTTCCTCCCATGCCTTGGTGAGCGTGGCTGTAAACATTGGCCGGGGTTTGTGCGTTCTGGGTTTTACATGGCGTACACGTCGCCTGAAACATAACGTTGTGGTTTATTATCCATCCCATTGGTGCGGGACAGAATTATAGAGAGGAAATATGCCGTGTTACCCCAGCAAAGAGCCAATCAGCTGGAGAACATCTCCTGGGCAAAGTACCCTTTTTTTGGTCAGGTCCAAGACTTTTGGTAATTGAGTTAACATAAGGGATTGTGTTTTCAGAAACAATCCCACTGAATGCATTCTGCTCCTGACATTAATGAGGCCAGTCAGCGCAGTTAATTTGCTGTTATTTAGCTCCGCGGTCGTGTTAAATCATAAACAGGCGGAACCAGAGCCTCGCGAGCAGTGAGCGATGAATAAATAGCAAAACTTTGGACCCAGGGAGAATCTGGTTCCCTGGCCCTGGCTGGGATGAAGCGTTTGGAGCTCTCCCTGGCCAGAGATTGAGATGCTGCGGTCTGAGACGCTGGGAAAGTCGACCTCTAATTGTTCACAGAAGCCATTGGCAGGAAGGAGCCGCGAAATGATGAGCGAGGCATCGGCATGGGCGGATGCTGAGATGAGAGGCGGCTCACACTTGCCATTCGGGGGATTTTTTTTTTTTTAAGGTCAGGAGCGTGTGCCAAGCCCGATGGGAAGCTCCCTGGAGACAAACCGGTTGTCCTGAAGACAGCGCCCCCCCCCGGCCGCTTCTCGTCCACCCAAGAAAACTAGAATCTCTTCCTTGGCTCACTTTTAAGACACAGACACTTTCTTCACGTTTTAAATTGGCCTTGTCATGCGGTTTCCTCAACTGGGCTGCCGGGAGCCGACTGTTTCCACACGGCCCGATGTTCTGTACCAGGTTTGGTTTCAAGAAAAATAAGACTTTTTTTTTTTTCTTTTGTGCTGTTTTTGCTGGCACTGATCACTGTGGTCTTAAACTTCCAACTTTCTTTCCCCAAAAGCTAACAGTCATGCTTTTTTGATCTCTGTCACAGTTGTAACCGTCTCTCCGTCCCGACCCCCATGGTCATCCCCCTCCTCTCGCTTGTAGCACAAATCCAGTTTTTTTTTTTTCCTTTTCCCCCTCCCTGTCCTTCTGTGGTGTTTATCTATGTGCCGTAATTTAGCAAATAACATCAGTAACGATTCAATTGGGCATAAAGTAATTGAGAGGCGGCTTGCTTTGCCATCTGTCTGGTGAGATTACTACTCTCTGTGTAATTAAACGTGTGACCTCGTGGTCGTGGCAGCAGCGGCCCACGCAGGCCAGGCCGTCTAATTTGAAATTCGGGGCGAGAGAGAGAGTGAGAGAGAGTTGTTGTGCGGTTTTAACAGTTTGGCCCGGCTGCTAAAGATAGCACAGGTTGATGTGAGTCGAGCTTAAGTGGCAGTCTCCTTTACATGGATGTATGTGTGTGTGCAAAGTCGCTGAGCCTCAGTCAATTTAGCGATGCGAGAGGAGCCCCACTGAAGTCGGAGTGATCCCTGTGTGCAAGCAGTGTAACAGGAGGGGCCAAATTGTGTGTCGGTGTGTGTGCGCGTGTGTTTGTGTGTGTGTGGTGGGGTCATGACGGCCTGAATAGAGGCTGCTGTTTTAACTCTTATTTTATGTGTGGTTTTGTTTGGACTCCTGAGGTTTGGTTTCCTTTGGATGGTATCCAGAGACTACAGCGCCTGCTTCTCCTCAGCTCTCCCGTGAGGTGGACGTGAAGGGGCCCTGCAAAGCTCCGTGATTGGATTTCACCCCTGATCTGGTTGTTTTGCTGCGTAAACAGGACATTAAAGACAGGGGAGATGGCGAGCTAATGAGTCTTTGTGTCAGCGTGTGCATGGCAGGGGTGAGGGAAAGGGGGAGTGGGTGGGAGGCTGGTGTTTTTTGTTTTTTTTTAACTCCTCTGCATCCGCCGTTGTTGGTGGTGGTCACACACCCTTTGAGAAGAGGAACCAAAACCCCTGCCATACTCCACGGGTACTCAAAGTGAACACACGCACGGAAATGTAGGATCTGCAACTGAAAAAAAGGCAGCAGCGTGGTTTACTTACTGTGCAGCGTGGTGTCTTGCAATACTTCCGCCCAGTGCTCAGTTGCGGAAAAAAAAATCCTCTTGTTTTCCCCCCTCAAAAAAACAAAAATAACCATTTTAATTACTATGGTTGTGCTATAGGGCGGCCACAGCGCGGCTGGCAGGACCCGTCTGAGGTGGCACCGGCCACTGGGGACGGGGACGAAATCCGGGCTGTCCTCCGGGGAAATTACAGGGTGGTGTGGATGGGAAGGGGTGGGGTGGGGGGGGGAATGTGTGTGTGTGTGTGTGGGGGGGGGGTTGAAGGCTGCCTCAGCACCCCACTGTCAGCCTGGAGAGCTACTGTTTGCTGCTCCACTCTTGTTTCATCCTCTAGAGATAATTGGATATACACTCTGTGTAAACATGTTTTTTTTTTTTCTTTCAAAGTTAAGTTCCATTGTCTCAGTCGGAGGACCTGTGTGTCTGCCCAGCATGCAGAAAGTTTCTCTCCTTAAAAAAAAACCCAGCACTCATAACTTCATTTTCACTTTTTGTTGTCTCGTACTCGCTTCTGTTCTAGCTCTAACCTCTTCAGCCATCCCTCGTCTCCCTCCTCCACCCCCCCTTTCTCCTCCTCTCTCAGTATGTGCTCTGATTACCTCTCCAAACTGGCAATAAGTTGATTGCTTTACAGAGATGATGTAAGCCCCTGCCCTGGGGTACATCAGGTTGGATTTCTCCCGCTTTATCTTGTAAAGCCTAAATTAACAGCTGGTTTGGTTGGAGTTCTCCTGGATCTGACTAAAGGATTAGGCTTGGTTCTCATGCGAGTCAATCCGGTTTGATTTATTGCAGGTCTATCAAAAAAGATCAATGGGAGTCCTTTTGAAAGTAAATCCTTAATCGCTCTTTGCACTTACGTGTCATCATTGTGAATTTTTTTCCCCCCTCGCTTCTGTCTCTTGCTGGCTCCTTTCTCTATTTCTCACTCCCTCATTCTTATTCTTTCCTTACACCTCTTGCCTTGTCTATTTTTTTCTTCTTCTTTAAAAAAAGAAAAAACAACTTCTCATACTCTCTGCGATCTGTGGTAGTGATCTGCTGCTGTCGATGGTATCATGGCGAATAGGTGGATAGATTTTTCTCTGTTCTCATTAGTTATCCATCGAGGCGAGGCAGCCCAGAGCCTGGCTTTAGCATTCTCTGGTTGCGATCACAGCCAAAATCAGACCCCGCCGCTCATGTATTGTCTCTCGCTCCTAAATGATGCCCTGTTCTTTTCTCCATATTAGGCCCGTCACTCACCTCTGGCTGCAGGTAACAAGGAAGTTGAAGAATTTATGTGTTTGGCTCTCGTACCCTTGGACCTCCCTGTCAATATTAATGGACACAAGCTCGTTTATCGAAGATGAAATGGCTGGCTCTTGTCAAAGTAAATATGACCAGCAGCTCAAGTGGATGTACTTGAAATAATGATAGTTTTTGGATCCAGAAAAGGAGGATCGCTTTAAAAATGACAATAAAAGTCAACCTCTGGCCCAGGCGTCTTTTCTTTTCTTTTCTTTTCTGCTATTTTCTCTTACTTGTATACATGCTGATGCATTGACGTATTAGCTCATAACAGACAAAATAGCAAAGATAAGATTGAAAAGGTCCAACACTTCTTGAACTATCCACCTCAAAAATCCACTATCTCTTGCACCATAGTTCATCTTTCTATGTTAACTCCCTCCTTTTTTTTTTCTTTCTTTACTTAACTTGCGTTCACTCCCCTCAAGCCTATGCTAGTACCATATGTGAAGTCTTGCTGAAGCTGAACCTATTTCAATAATATAATCCCAATTTTCAGTTATCTCATGGCTTGGATTACTGACGGCATATTTTCTTGCATATTCAACCCTGCATAGTTCCCTGTCGACAAAATGATATAACGCTCAAACAACACCCCACTTAAATTGTCTTCCAGACGTTCGTTCAGTGACCTGGCGGCCGCGCAGATGTGGGGGAAAGTTTATGTGTCTTCCTCCTATTTCTTTCTCCAGTCTCTTCTTGGGTTCTTCAACAACGGGGCTCATTATTTGTTATCTCCTCCATCTGATGCTGTCCTCTTCTCCCGAGGCAAGAATGACTTTCAAGGAATAGGCAACTGCAAGCACAACCAGTAGCACAGTGGGGAGGGTGGGATGGATGGGTGAACTCCACTGGGCCAGTGATGATATACAGCCTACAATTGAGCGCTTTCTGAAGAACTTCTCCATCGTTCTGAGAAGCGAGGGGAAGGACCACCCTGCCTTGACCTACAAAACAAACCTTCCTCACAAAGCTACATTTTAAGTAACCTTTTCCACTTCAGCGTGGGTATATTGTGATCAGGCAAAGTGGGGGGCCGCTGTGTTCAGAACTGTGTAAAATTAAAGCCAAGACTGCTTTTGGTCTTTCGGAACCCCCCCCCCAACTTTAGCTTGTGTCATCTATTATCTTTAAGTTATTGATGTGCAGAAAACCCTGCGAATATGATGACATCATCATCTTCCATCTGAACCAGAAGAGAATGAGAAATTTCACTCAAAAATCTTCAGAGAAACGTCCGGTCAGACATGATGGCTTGATGACTTGCTTTGTCCTCCCTGTCCGTCCAACAGTCACGTTTCCTGTGTCACTGGAGTGCTCTGGGTTGCTTTTCCCCACCGCGCAAACATACGTCAGGGCGGTTGGGAAGGGGGTTGGGGTTTGAGGCGGACTCATGGCCGACGGATGTCAGATTCAGGTGTGTCCTCCTGACGTGCTCGGCAAGCTGACTGGCAGACCCCGAGTTGGAGGCGTGCAGGGAGTGGGGGGTGGCTGACAGGATACGTGGGAAGGAAGGGCTTGCTGTCAGCCAGCTGGACCTCTTAATCCCACAGCCTTGGGGAAAGGGTGTGTGTGTGTGTGTGTGTGTGTGTGTGTGTGTGTGTGTGTGTGTGTGTGTGTGTGTGTGTGTGTGTGTGTGTGTGTGTGTGTGTGTGTGTGTGTGTGTGTGTGTGTGTGTGTGTGTGTGTGTTGTGTTTGTCTAGTAGAGATTTGTCAATTTTAGCACACCTCTGCTTCACTCTCCGGCCCAGCTGAGTCCATGCTGTGTGTGTGTGTGTGTTTGAGCAAGACAACCAAGGTTTCAATGCTCCCTGTGTTTACTGTAGTCCCCGCTTTAACGCCACACTGTATATTTATGTCGAGACGACACTGTCTCTCACCCCCTTGATGTTGGAGGAGTGCTTGGGGTTGACGCAAGGTAGAGAAGTTGGTGGGGGTAGGGGGGGGGGGGGTTGCAATCCTGCATTGCTGTTAGAGGGAAGGAAGAGAGGGGACGAGGACTGTGAGGGCGACAAACCCCTCCGCTCCAGCCCGTCCCTTCCCATCATCACAAACCACCTCCCCTCCTCCTCGTGTGTGGTGTGTGCACGCTACATCCTCCATCACTCTACGTCATCCTGCAACTAACTGATTGCACGATTCCCCCTCGTCATTTATTAGACACAAAACATACTATTTAGCCACATTCCACGCGAGCCTCCTCTCTTTTTTAGCACCCGTGCTCGTGGCTCTCTCTCTCTCTCGCTCTCTCGCTCTCTCTCTCTCTTTTGGCGTAGACTTTTGCATATATCACAGGCTGGCAGGCTAAGAGCTTGGGACTTCCCCACGCCACACTCCAAGCCTTTGATCCTTTGCTTTGGAGGTAACATCAAAAGGAGAGGCATAGAAAGGCAGCTACTACTGTGAAGTTCAATGTTCAACTTGATGGCTTGGCTGAGGGCTTTTTTTCCTCTCTCCTCCTCTACC
>CAESWR010000368.1:418769-430426 GCA_903171835.1 Mullus surmuletus
AGGAAGAGAGACAGAGGAGAAGAGAGAGTTATCCTGGAACTCCGGAGCAATTTGTCACATTGGAATGGCTCTTGAGTTACCCGGGGGGCCCCCTCATAGCAGGAGAGTTTTCAGGTCGCAGAGTGTGTGTGTGTGTGTGTGTGTGTGTGTGTGTGTGTGTGTGTGTGTGTGTGTGTGTGTGTGTGTGTATGTGTGTCTGTGTTGGGGGGGAGCAGGGAGGGGCTTGAAGAAGCAAGAGAGGGGTCAGGGGTCATGGCCTACTCAAGTCCAGGCGGCGCGTCCGTTAGCGGGCGGGCAGTTGGAGAGACACAGTGAGGAAAAGGGGGCCGAGGAGGAGGAGGAGGAAGGAGGAGGAGAAGGAGGGGGGGGGGGGCTGTTCGGAAAGCCTGGTGCTTGCCAGGGCTCCGTTTTCCTTGGCATGCTTGTAAAACCTGCAGGAGAGATTAGTGTGTGAGAACATTTGCAATAGCATGGCTGAAGTGGAGCCACTTGTTAGGACATGCGCTCCGGCACCCTCCCTCTCTCTGGAGTCTTTCACTGTCTCGCTGCCCCACATTGCCACACTCGGAGGTGGCAGGGGGGCCTGTAGGGGGTGGAGAGGTGGTGGTGGGGAGGGGGGGTGTCACCTTCACGCTCCTCAGAATGTCCTCTCTCTAGACCCCTCCGTGGGCTGCAGCTGTGTTTGAATATTTGCATGCATGCACATGCGATGGCAGGAGTTTCCCATGACTAGATTCACAGTACCCCCCAGAGCTGCCCCGTCTTCTAACCCCCCCTCTGGTAATGACGGACCCTGTCTTGAATTACCTCATAGCTGACAGCAGCTCCGTCACTCTCCGTCCTCTTCTTTTTTAGAGTAACAGACCCCCCCCCCCACACACACACACACACACACACACACACTCCTCATTCCACTTCATAACAATTAATACTCAGTACGGGGTCCATAAAAAAAAAGCACAAGACCTCAACTCTGGAGTTTTTACAACCTTTCCTTTTTCCATTCTCAGGACATACAAACAAGCATAAACAAACCCAGCTTTGTAGCAGTAAAAGCTGTCTCGGGGTCATAAATGACTGGTAGTGGTGGAGAAACACCAGGCAGCAGTTTTTTTCCCTCCCTTGCAGGGTCTGTAACCGTGGACATGGAGTCAATAACTCCCTCCAGCGTCTACCACTGGCAGGCACCCCACGGTGAACTCTCCGCTAATTACCACTGATTTAGACACAGTCTCGGGAAGGGTCGTGACACACTCGCTCAGACCAGCACTGACACACACATGCGCACACTCAGACATGCATACAAACTAGTGGTCACTCCTGCTGGATGGCACCGCAAAAAAACTCGACCCAGCATACTCACCATGCAATCGTTTTCCTCTTTATGCTTGAGAGTGTGTTTTGCATGACTGAAAAAATGTATCAGAAGATGCCTAATTATGATGTTTGATGGAGCTTTGTGTGGTTTTTTTTAATTGAAACCAAGCTAATGGAACACATTTTGAGAGATCGTTAACCTATGCGGCGAACAAAAGCATGCTAATATCCGCTGTTGACATTCCCTGATCATGTTAAAGGGTTTTTATGCAATTTTGTCATTTTGGGGCGTAAGGATTGCGCTCAGAGTTTAAGTCCTCACTCTTTGTTTTGTAACCTTCCTAATTGGCTTTTGTTGTGTGTGTTCACTATTTATATAATTTCCAACTGCGTTACGTAGCAAATCCCAGGGGGCTGCAGTATTTGCCAAGGAAGAAACTATTGAATATCGGGGCAGGTCCTTTCCTCAGTCCCAATTTTTCCAAAATTTGCAGTAGGGGCAGAGCATCGGCCCGAGGAAGAACGCAGTTTTAATTCTGACCTGAAGCTCTTGGACAGCAAGGAACGGCGCTCTAGTTATGTCGGCTTTGGCAGGCGGTATGTGCTCCATCGAGATGCCCATCTTCGCATTTAATTCCAAACTTTGCAAAGGTCTGCTGATGTTCAAGAAGCATCTCCCTTCCCTCCCTATCTGGGGGGGAGGGGGACTTTTGCTCCATTGAAAAGCTGCCATTCCAAAGGCCGCCGAGCTGAAACAGCTGCCGTGACCTCTCTTCCTCAAACTGGGTGGCCATGACATTGATAAGCGGCTCGGACAGACCGCGCACTGCCGCAAGGTCATCGCCAGGAAGTCAGCGGCTGACTAACGTGTCAAGAATTCCCCACACCCGGGTCACTTTTTTGCGACAGGGGTGTTAGAATTTTGGACAGAGGCTGCGATTTCTGCGCAGAAGTAGCTCCAATGACAGCAGATGTGCGTTTTTGCCGTCTTTTAGTGCAATCGGAAACACGCAGACTTAAGAGTTGGAACAGTCGATACGGCACATGTCATCAAATTTTAAGGACTCCACCCAGTTTATAACGCAGACAGATGTTTCTCATGACCCTTGTTTCTGCTTATCTGTTTTCCGTCAGTGTGTGTGTGTGTGTGTGTGTGTGATAGAAAGAGAGAGAGAGAGAGAGAGAGAGGGAGGTTGGGGGAAAGAGCAAGACTTCTGATAGAGGCCAAGTCAATCATTTATGGGAGCAGTCAGGAGGTCTAGCCTCAGAGGAGCGTGGTGAGACGCCACGCTTTAACCTCTTTATGGGTTCCAATAAACGTCTGACAACAGTCACATTTATGACATTAGGTCATCTCAAAGCCACAAACTGTGTACAGTACCAGTCTAACCTCTGCCCTTCGTATGTGAACCAGTTAAATCAAACGTCGCTGCTCAACTACTTTGTGAAAAAACCCAAACCAAATGTTCCAGGCGTCTTTTGCTGGCCGTGAAAGGCGCTGCCTGGTAAAAAAGGCCAGTGTTGTTTTGTGTATTCCTGCAATAAATGTGTGATTTAGCTTCCTGCCTCGTGCACCCCTGCTGAACTCTCAGATACGCGCTCGAGGCCATCCTCACCCCCCCCATCCACCCATCCGCCTTAATCTTTATTTGCTGTTCCATGTTTTTAAGTTTCCCATACACCCACCAAGAAATGTCGATTCCCCTTCTTTTTTTGTCTCTTATTCTTTTTTTATTTACTTTGTTCTTTTGATTTTTTGCTTTCTGCATTGTTAACATGTTTTGTTTTCTTTCTTTCCATTCTGTTTCCTTTCTACCATTCAGTACCTACAGATGAAATGGCCCCTGCTAGATGTTCAACCAGGAGGTCTTCAGAGTAGACAAGCACTTAAAGATGCCAGGTCCCCGTCACCGGCACACATCGTTGTAAGTAACACTGCACTCGGTACTTCTCCTCTCTCCCCAGCTCCTCTACCCTCATTCATGACAGACCAGAGGCAAGCAAACCCTGGGTTGTATCCCCTCACACTTTTACACAAATGGATGTTTTGAATGGAAAAAATACGTATGTGTTTGCATTTTCCCGCAGTTGCCAACAGCTTCATGCAGCCTTGCAAGTAGAATTGCGACTATGAGAGTTTTGTGAAGTAGATCTATTGTGTGCAGCGCTGGGCTGCCACTGTGGCAGGTGCAGCAGTTGGTCTTTGGACGGCCACGTCGTCGGTAATCCCAAAGAAAATGATAATTCCCCAGACCGGCCCTGTACTGAGCCGGCTGATTATGGAAACCAGTCTAATGTTAACAAGTTTTTCAGGAGAATGAGCTCATGCTGGCCTGCTAACATACTGTCTTTGAGGGGAGTGTGGGCGTTCCTTCAACATTGATTACCCTATCCGAGGAGTTGGAGGAGCACTCTGGCACTTGACTGAGAGAGTTGGCTGGACAGCCATAGGGGTATACGCAATACATACACATAACAGAGCATCCACCCCAGGCATGTCAATATCTAAGAGGCTACCAGCTCTAGAAGGAGCACCCGCATGTGAACTTAGTTGTTCGCCAAAGGCAGAAAGTTTTCAGGAGGTCAGCGGAAAGGTTGAACATTGGGAGGTGTACGTATATGGTCACAGGGTTAGTGAGCCAGGAAAATCAATGAGAGTGGGGATTGAGCAGAATTAGCGAGGTGACCACGGATGCCCTGGGCTATTATTGGCACAGTTGTTGCTTTTGTTTTGGAGTCGTGCATCTTTCCACATGCAGCTATGAAAATGAAAAATTTGAATTTGGAGAGGTTGAACCCTTCCAACTTTGACAGCTCATGAATTTCTTGTCTTGCACAGTTCAGCCATAGGGAAAATAATACAAAGGTACGTGCTTGTAGGATTGCCACATTAGAGGTGATCATTTTCATGACACAAATGCTCCTTGTCTTGCGAATCATAATTTGCACACTGTCCCTTTGAGTCCCTTTGACATTTGATCAGTTCACTTACTTTTATGGTCTGTAATAAATACCATCTTGAACAGTAACTGAAAAGTTGGCGAGGCGAGGCCTCCTTGGTATTTTGCCCATTTAAGTTAAGTACATCTTAAAATAGAAGGAGTCGACAAGGCTGTTTATTTGAAACAGAAACCTTGTCAAAAGTTGTCTTTAAGACAAAGAGGCAGTGATGACAATGTTATTCTGAACAAAACAAGCCCAGCTCAGGCCCTCCTTATCTTCCGCTTCGATGTTGGTGTTATTTTTATACCGACGAGTTCAGGGGCCTCTTTTTACCTTGTTATTTTCGGAGACGCTGAAAAAGAGTCCCAACTCCTATGAAGTCATTAAACTGGTCGTAGGCAGCAAAAGCTGCAGGTAAATACTTGAGGTTTCAGCCTACTATGACTCATCGTGCTGTAAATACTTCCCACCTCACATCCACCTAAACGCCTGCTTTACAATTCACTTGTAAAGCAAGTCTGGGAACAGGAACGTTTATTGGTTGTAGTTGCAATTTACAAAACTGCATGTAAAACATTGTAAAATTGTTGTAATAGTTTAATGATATCAGCCAGTTCAGTTGCGTGCAAAGCTTATCTATGATGATGAGTCTGTACGGTAGACAATATTGATCAGCGCACACTGAAATAGAGGTGCTGTGACTAGTAAATTGGCAAGAAATGATAATCCAAAATTCCTTGATTTCTGTCAGATATGTGAATATGTTTATGTATCTTTATGAGTTTCTTTATGTTTTATACAAACTGCGACATTTTATTGCCCTAGCCACGTGGCAAAATTTAGACCAGATAAAGACATAATATTAAAAAAAAAAGTAATGACTTGTAATAATGAGAAGAAAACTTTAGTCTTGTTGCAAATTTCAAGTTCTGTGAAGTTGGAAGAAACACTGAATAGAAGTGTGTTTTGAACATGAGTTAAAAAGTAGAAAACTTTCCCACGCTATAAAAACGAACATGCCAGTGGGCATCCAGAAAGTATGAAGCACAGTTTAAAGTAACACTGAACTGAGCACAGTGGGTCAATTGTTACACAAAATTGGAAATATTATTGCACACTATCCTAGCATTGATATTATATTTACTTCATCTCTATGAAACACAGTTAAATCCGTGTAAAAGCAGAGTATCCTAATAATCATTAATATTTCAGATGATATCCGTCGATACAGCATTTTTGGCTTCAATTAAGTTTCACCAAGAAAACTGCTGAAAACAAAACACTTTTAACTTCAGGTTTCACTTCTAAGCAAAAAACAGAAGCAAAAAAAAAGTCTCAACAGAGGAGTGGGAGCGCTATTAAACACATATTGTTATTAGTACTGACACTGATCAATATGGGAGAATACATTGTAAAATTTATGGTCATATCGCCCGGCCCTACTATGATGTGTTTGATAGAGTACACAGGCTGCTGAGATCAGAGGCATTGCAGCATCGCCGCATAGACACACAACTGGCTGTTAGCGCAAGTGATGAAATTGAACGTGAAGTGCAGCTTGTATTGTTGGCGCTCCCTCCATCCTGCTCCAGCATCCACCTCTGACTGAGGAGGAAGTGTGATTGAATGTTTCCCTGGTTTGCATCATACCGGCTGTCGTACATATAGAAAAGACAGATTACTGTGGACAGCAGCGTGAATGCCAATGATAACCCCACACGGACTCCTGCTGGTGTCACTCAATCACTCAAGCTTGTCTTTTCTAATTTTTTTTGTCTTTCTCCTGACATGCTGCCCCGCATTTTCCCGTACGTGATCTCCTTATCAATAAATTGGGCAGCAAACAGTAGTTTCTTTCTATTTACAAAACGCAGAGAAATACCTGGGCAGCTTGACCTCTCCCCACCCTGGAGCGGCGGCGGGCTGCGGTGGCGGCGATAAGAACCCGCCGATCAGCTGGCGAGATAAAGGGCGATCTAAAGTGTTACAGACCCTGAGACGGTATAAACAACACTAGAAAAGGCCGCGAGACATGGAGGGAAAGATTGCGATAGAGAAGAGAAAAAGGTAGCAAGGCCAAGGTGATGGATGGAGCTAGAGATGGACAGGGTTGGAGATGCAGACGGACAGACTTGTTTCTGGCTGGACATGGAGGTGTGTGTGTGTGTGAGTGTGTGTGTGTGTGATCAGCCGAGGGAAAGAGGAAGTGACCTCACGCAGACTAGTCTTTCTGAGGGCACGCCGCATGCCCCTGTTTACCATGCGCTCAAAGGTAGCCACGCAGGACCTTTTTGAAGTGCCTGACCACCCCGCAGGCAGCCTCAAAACCCGCCGCCGCTGAACTTTTATGCCATTGGCTGAAAGTTATTCAATATTTATCCACCTATTGATGTGTATTTTTTGAGGGGGAGACTCCAAGAAACATTTCGCACAGCTCCTGAGGGAAGGATCACGAGCGGGCCCCCGCGTCGTCTTTTTATTGCGATATTTTAATTTTACATTTGCGGACGCTTGGCTGCAGGAAATGACTCAAAAGCTCATGAATTAATAATGTATGAGTTCTTAACAGGAAGACGCCTCAATTTGTGGCGGGAAAACATGTTTGTAAAGTCATGATGGCTGAAAGGTAACGATATCTCAGTCACGTGATCAAACATTTTCAATCCTTAAAAAAAACAAAAGAAGCACGTCTGTTGAGTGAAATGCAAAAGCAACGCTGCAACGCGCTCTGATTGAATCATGTTTCTTAATGTGCCATTCTGGGAATTGGGGCAGAAACGTGCACATGTCAAGAGCATACACACACACTTTCCTGCAACTCGCGTGCACACACACACACACACACATACACACACAGCCGCAGCCGCAGCGTCTAGAGCCTAGCCCTGATTCAACAATGTCTCCATTGTTTTGCGGGCTTTCACTGGCAGCAGGGGATGGCTGGAGTGTTAACCATTTCCCGACTATGCCTCGCTGTGTTATTGTGTGTGTGTGTGTTTGTGTCAGAGGTAGTGAAGTGCGGGCTCAAGGATGAAGAGAAGGGAGGGCCCTTGCTCAGAGTGTATGGTAATTAGCACGGAGGAAGTGATGGAATCTGGCCATTTTTACGGCTGCCGAGACCTCCCACCTGAGCCTTTACAGCCGGCGAACATGCTTATTTCATTCCCATTCACTTTCACTTGTTTCCTCGGAAGAATGCATGCTGCCAAAGAGGCTGTGTGAAAGGAGCTGACATGTTTTTGATATTAAAAAAAAAAGAAAAAAAAAAGAGGTGCCATTCTAGCTGAGCTTTCAAAAAAAAAAAAGTAAAAAAAGAAAGGCACTACAATGACTCTGCCGATCCCACAATGGGCCAAAGGACTGGACGGCCATGCGACTGCTACTCTGGGGTCAGCGCTAGAAAAAGACAGACCCCGGATCACACTCACCCTCCGTGACTGTTTTCTCTGTGCATTCTGGAGGAGCCAGGGGATAAAGGAGGCTTCCTGTCGTCTGAATGGGCCGTGCACCTGGGCCCGGCCGCACAATCGCTTGGAACTCTGGGAGGCCTGGCCTCCTCTGCTGCTAATGAGTGACCCCCATGGTCAACGGGCACCACCCACGCACTGTCCATCCCCGGGACGCACTCTATGCTGACTTAAGCCCCTTTGTGCGCAAGGTTGACTTATAGAGCTTGTATCTGACATTTAATTTTGGCGAAATCCCTGTGCAGTTAGTGTAGTTATTTTTCCACGGTTGAGATGCATTTATTATCTTTGGCCACATTTGCTGATTTGGCATTCTTTGCAAAAACTTGGGTGTATAAACAGACTCCCACTAAATAGAACATCCTCTGTCACGGCACAGTATAGCATTACATAAGCTCTGATTGAGGGTTTTATCCGTGTTGCTCAATCCGTCTTGCGCGCGACCCTCCCGCTGTAAGATGTGGTCTGTTCCCTCTCTCTCTGTCTTTCTTTCTCTCTCCGTCTCAACCCACAGACAAGACATTTGTTCAAGGGGTCACGCTTACATCATCAGCTCGGGCAAAAAATCTGAGGCCGTCGAGACATGGCGTCAGGGCCGGGGAGCGGCGACAATGAAAACGAGAGCACCTCGGTCATTGTATCTGTCCGGCAGCCTGGATGGCCGCTTGTTCCCACAGACAATCTGCTCAGTGTTGGCTTAGTCAGCAGCGTCGCCGCAACAATGCCTGAAGAGTCGCCTTGCTCCTTGTTATACTTGACGGGACACTTAAAGCGAAGACACACACACACACACACACACACACACACACACAAAAAGCCCAGAGGGAATTTGTACTTTTAGCACAAATTCAAAACTCCTCTCACACTTCGGTGAGGTGATCTGAAATTTGAAAGGCAGATCTTTTCTGTTTTTGTGTGTGAACAGTGTCGGTATTTGACCCTTGTCTAACCCCTGCCAGGAAATGTGTGACTGTTATGTTGAACACACATCTAACAGGATAACACATTTGTGTGCGTGTGTATGTGTGTTTCACCAATAACTTCAGCGCTCGCCATATGGATGTTAGCAAAAGTTATCTAGCTGGCCCCAGGGTTAAGTACAAGTACAAATAAAACCCAGTGATCTCGGCGCAGAGAAAGCAACCTGTGCAGTAGCTTTTAGGCAGTGGAGCCACTCAGTAAACTAAAGGCCATGTTGCTTTTTTTCCCTGCATGTTCTGAGATTTCTACCAGTGTGTCCTTTCTCCTTTTGGAAATCAATACCTCCCTTATTTTATTCCGCTTCTGACTCTCTTGTCCCCCGTCATCTACTGATACCTGACCAAGAGATATAGGATTTTTTTCATTTATTTTTTTTAGCAGCAACAGATACAGATCTTCCAGATTTAACCTCTTGAGACCTCCTGCTCTGAAGAAAGTTGAAAGATGCTAAGCAAGTTTCCTTTTTTTGGAACAGTTTCGATTTGAGGTTAAAGTCAAAAGCACAAATAGCTGCTCTGGGGACCATGTAGTTGTCACTACTCCGATTATTGCATTCAGAAGAAGCGGCTGAGGTCATCTGGTATTTAGACCTTAAAAAAAAAACCTGCTGAAGCGGGCAGGGGGAGCGGATCCCTGGGCCAGGCCGACTCGCTCCTGTGAAGGAATCAGCTGCTTTGGAGATCAAAATGTTCCACCAAAGTGTAATATTGTTTTAACAACCAGCCAGCCAATACCAGTAGCCGTGTGAGCAGCACTGAGCCGGTGTTCTCCCGTCCTCTCCATGTAAAATTAGCAATAATGGGGCCAAACATGCACCCCGGAGAAAGCTGAGCCAGCAGAGACGAGCTCGTAGTTTAAATAACTAAAAAGCCGAGGGGATGCATTATTTCCAGGGAGAACAGGTTGCTTTTGCATAAAATCCCCGGTCGGAGCTGCCGTGCGAGTGTGTGTGAGAGGGTGTTGTGCACATGTGTGTGTGTGTGTGAAGGGGAGAGAGATCGAGAGCTGATATAATTGTGTGACTTGGGAACGTCCATCTTTGCCTTTCAGGGGCCCTTCTGCTGGGAATTCCCCGGACAGTCAGATCTGAGCCTTCACCAATTTCATTTGGTGAGAGACCTTTGAATTCCAAAAATATCTTGCTGGATTTGTTGGTTGATTCTCCACACACAAAATTAACAACTGCTAATTGATGATTTTTTTTTTTAAGCCAAAGAAACATGAATGAGAATCCTGGTGATGATGCTGCTTCTGTGTTGCTTTGTGCTAATTCAGTGCTGCTGCTTTGATGCTGACATGCTTACTTTGCCAATCCACCTGATGAAATTAGTGGGGGCGGGTCTGTACGTTGATTGTATCGTTTTAACCAAAATTGAGCTTCATAAGACAATCATGCCTTTTTTCCACTAATTTCAGACATGTTGTTTGCCTGATTTAAAAAAAAAAAAAAAAAAAAATTGTCTTGTTCTAACTGGTCTAAAAATTGTGGATGTGTTTAGTGTAAACCAGCCTACGGTCCTATTTGATTTGTATCCCCTGAAGCAGGTGTGGTGAAGTGGTGAAGACAACTTTTTTTTTTTTTTATCAAGAGAATCTGGCTGTGAATGTGTGGACTTGTTCCGACCTGCAAAAACACGTGTCGTCGGTGATCCGATCACACGCAGACGCCTCTTAAGAGCGGTGGCCAGCGTGTCGAGGAAGCTTTTGTCGAGGCTGCGTGCCACCGCTCCGAAGGACCACCCACTCGACCGACAGACTGGCGGATTGTTGTCGCACGATGACTGCGAGGTCACAAGTCCGCTGAACGCGCCTTTTGCTCTGCTTTAATTTCTTCTTCTTCACCTGCATACAGAGACGCGTCCTGCGTGTTAACCGACATGAGATGGCAAGTGGGGCGACCCAAACATGCACATTTCAGAAAAAGAAACCAAGGCAAAAAAAATAAAAGTCACATACGAGACCAAGGAAAGTGAAGCCGAAATGTAAAATAAGTCCATTACATCTGAGCTGGTATGTCAACATATCAGTGAGCTTTGTTTTGCCTGTGAAGTGGGGAGGCGGCTGGCGTCGCAGAGCCCGGAGGAGGCTTTATTAATCCGTGGCGACCGGAGCTCGGCGGTTACTCAAATTGTTTGACTAATCAATTGCTTGTTGATTTTTTTTGCACACTCCGCGGGGCCTTTTGTTGGCGGGAAAATAACGCCGGTCCTTCCCGAGACGGGGAGCAAGAAAGAGGGTAAATCGCGCTTGATTACGCAAACGGCTTTTAACACGACAGTGTGCTGCAATATGTGGAACGGAGGGGGGGGGGACAACAACAACAGAAAACATTCCTTTACCCCTGTCAACTTGCTGCCTGCCTCCCCTCCTTCCCTTCCAGAAGTGCCTTTGCTAGAACTTGTTTGACAAGGTCTGGCAGGATCACTTGGGTGTGTCTGTCTTTCTGCTCGTGTGTGTGTGTTTTCGTCTTACAAACACACTTTTGTCTACATCACGGTGTATGTATGTCTTCCCGCGTCTAAGGTGTGACCTGAGTGTTGGGTGACAGGTAGCCAGAGGTGGGTCAGCGCAGGTCATGTCAGGTTTTTCACGGCTTTACGTTTGAACTTGTTTGACCCTCAGAGCTGACTTGCATAGGCAAGAAGATTAAAAAGAAAAAAGTAGTAAGTAAGAGTAAGAAAGATAATCGCCCGAGAAGAATTAGGCTCTGCACTCCTGCTCTGATGAATTTTCCCGGCTTCTTCCCGCAGCCGGCGTCAAGACGCCCGACCCAGCAGCGCTCGCACCGCGCTACTGTATGAACACTGGAGGCCGTTTCACAGGGAAACTTGTTTTGACAGAACTCCAGGTGTCTCATTGTTGGGGCTGGCATGGTTCAACAGATTTACCAATTAGCACTGAGCTGAGGGCACGGGGAAGGGTGGGAGCGGAGGAGGGGGTGGGGGGGGG
>CAESWR010000369.1:0-10466 GCA_903171835.1 Mullus surmuletus
CCGAACACACTCGGCTTGGTCCCAAGGCTGTAGGAGTCTCCAGTGCTGAGATACGTATGTTCAGACAATCATAAATAGGCTGTATCTCCAGAATGCAAGGTCGTAGAAGCTCAGGACCCAGCTCATTGCACTTGGAGTGCCCAAAAACCTATGGGTAGAACTTGGTCCCATGTCTCTACGACCTTCTGTTCTCTGGACCCTAACCCCAGCATGAGGCAAATTAGGGTTGAGAAACCCTATCCGTTCTCTGAACCCTAAGCCTAACCTCAACCTAACCCTAACCCTAACCCTAAAATCAACGTTTTCACAATTGGGGACATGGACTTTGTCCCCAATTGCACATGCTGTCCCCAATCAACTGGTCTTAAGTAGAGTGTGTGACCCCAATGTGGACATAAGCGAGTACACACACACACCAAGGATGAACTCAAGTGCCTCAGTTAAATCACAGCAGGTGATGTGAAACTGGCCCTTTTGTGGTGCGGCTGCAACCAGATTTTCTTTTCTATTATCATTTTCTCAAACCTGCAAGATTAGAAGTGGCTTCCTCCGTCTTTCTCCATTTCCCCAAAGTAAGCACTATTTTTTTCTGTCTGTTGTTTCAGATTCTTGACACAAAGTTGAATAAAACGTGAAAAAATTGTCTCTGACATGGGATGGACCGCATAACTTTTGCACGATGCTCCTGCGCTGGTCTACTCACCATCACTGCCAGTGAGGAATGGTGTGTGTGCTGAGGTGAATGTCAAGTTGGTCCAGTCAAACATCCCTCGCTCTCTCCCTCTCTCTCTCTCTACACACACATACAAAGGACAAAGAACACACGTAATCCAATTTGGGCTAGAGATGTTTATGTATTTTGATTTCAGGCTGTGCCCTGAAGACACCCATTCATCTCTTTCATATTAACCACATTAGCAGTCTCACTGACAGAACACAGCGATAAGGGTTTCCAGGATATTGCTGTTATTATTGCTGAGACTCTATTTTGAGACTCAATAACTCTCATCCACACACACACACAAACACACACACAGATAATGAAAGGGGTGTTTGTGTGTCAGAAAAAGAGTGGCTGTCAATTAGAAGCGGCTAAATTTTGCACCATCTACCATCTTTGTGACATATTATATTGCGATTGCTCTAGACTGGCATTTTAGATTTGGGTCCAAATTAAATATTGCATTGATGATAAAATGAAGGGTAAGTTCCAATAATAATTTCCATCATTATTTATCAAGGATGAGTTTGAGCTGAACACACATACCGCATAAACACACAAGCACAAACACTGATTCAGATCTGAGACAAGGCCGAAAACATTTGGGAGGCTGTCAGAGGAGACGAATCCATCCTCCTTTGTGGAGTCTGCACATATGGCCACATACATAAGGAGGCCCAAGCACGTAGGAACACACACTCCAACGTCAGCACATCAGCGTCACGCAGTCCAAACAGTGCTGGGCGCTAGGCAACAATGCCATCCCAGATGGCAGTGTCTGATCATGTTTATTTTACTCTAATCTGATGCACTTAAATCCCATTGCCTGCCCATGCCTTCTAAACGACATTACTGGGAATATACAAGCATGTGTGTGTGTTTGTTTTTCAGGAACTGCTGCAAGGTGTTGAATGGATGTTGTATTTTTTTTAAAATATTTCTGGAGAGTATTTCCTCCCATTCTTCCATTCTTTCTTGTGTCCAAATGATCTCCTAAACTGATGTGTGGGCTCAGGCACCGAAGCTTGTGCATACTGCTTTGCTGCTTCATCAAACTCCAGCCTCACTTCTTATTGGAGGTTCTTATTGGTCATTTCTTCTTAGTTGATGTCTGATCTGAGGGGTGAAACCTAGAAGGGCTATCTTCAAACGCTACGCTATCAGCTGTTGTTGATAGTAACTAAAGGGTATGTACAAATAGTGTCCACTCACAGCTGGAGGACTACACACTGGGAAGGCCGATGGATTGATGGCCGATGGATTGATGGCCAATGTTTTTGGAGAGTTACTTGCCTGGACATGCATGCAAACGTTCCGCTTAACATGGCTCTGTTTGAGCAGACATAATTGGACTTGGACTAATTGGTCCCAGCCAAACCCAAGTCGACATTGTGTAAAACGGTGGCATACAGCCTGGACAGGATGCCAGACTACACTAATTCACACCTACAGGCCATTCAGAGCCTCCAATCAACCAGACCTGTTTTTGGATAGAGGAAGGAGGGAACAACATGCAAACCCTGACCAAAATACCCAACTCTCTGTCTATGTTTATTTTTGTTCTTTGTTCTAATATACTGACCATTTTCATCTCTCTATGCATCTTAGTTTCCTCATTGCAGGATCCATCATTGCTATCTTGGTATGAACACTTCATTTTGATTTGGTAAAGTTGTGGAAAGGTGCAGCCTTGGCCACATCCATCTCTATCAGTGAGCAATGGGAAACCTGTAGAGGTCAACACCCACGCCGGCTGGAAAGTGGCAGCGCTGAAGGACAAGGTCAGCTCTAATGTTTGATCTAGGAGATTTCCACTGTTTATCTTCAGGACATCAAACAACGACTATTTATAGTTTTTGCAAGAGAAGCAACCTGTCATTCATTAAACATGTTGATTAAGCTAGAAATACTTCCTAAAATTGTTCTGGCAGATGGAACCCAATGCTTTTCTTCTGTGAGGCCCATCTTGCCCTCTTATGAGACATGCTTTCCCAAGGAGGATGAGTCAGGAACCAATGTTAAAATATTTCCACCTAAACCCGAGACAGAGAGAGCCAACATCCACAAAGAGGTAGCACTTGTGTGGGTGTGGCTTTCCACTGAACAGGCTAATGATGTATAGAGGCTAAAGCTGAGGCTGCTGGTGTGGGTGTGGGTGTGGCGACCTGGCTTAGCCATAATCTGTTTGCCAACAATAAAACATATCTGCACAATTATCAAGCCTGTTTTTGTTTGCTGACTGATCACCCGAGGCACTCCACATTCCTATTACTATAATCACCATGATGACATCCCACATATTTACACACATCTATTGATCTTTCAGGCGCATCTCAAAGCACCCTTTGCAGTACCTTGATTCAAATACAGATACATTTTTCCCCCTTTGAATGAATTATTATCCAATACAGCGATTAAAATGAAACACCTCTCCCAACATTTAGCAGTTTCTGACACATTGTGTTGAGGGGAGGATCATCATTGCAGGGCTGTTACTGCACTTGTTTGATCTCAGCTGCCTAAGAAGCTGGCAAGTCAGCATACATGCCTTTCAAGTCGACTAATAAACCTGTTCAACATGCTGTCACATCTGATGATATATCTGAGCACGTGGAAGGCTGCTTGTTCAATCATCATGAAATCATGCATGTGACTATGACATTTAACTCCCTGGCATTTAACCTCCCTCAAAATTACAAGGTAGGTTGCGTTGAACTAAAAATTGTTGGTAGAAAAAGAGTCAGTGGTTCTTGCTTCACAACATCCAACTCAGTTTTGCACAATCCTGCTAAAAGACAAACATACTGATGACTCCCTTGTTGAGAAATCTCCCCTGTCACAGCCATAACATTTGCCTAAGAATGATCTTTTTTAAAAGACACAGCAGTTTACAGAGACATGACATGGTCAAAATAATATGAAATCGTGGCCATAATAAAGCTATATAGTGCACACAAAATACTAATTTGTGGCCACAAAATACTAATTTGTGGCAACGAAGTAGGTATAACGAAATACTAATTAACTATCAATATTGTTCCTGGACAGCTGAGTAAGCAGCTCCAGTGCACCTTCTCTGCAATACCCGCAGTACGGAGCCCCGTACCTATGTGATGTTTGTGCCTAATTAAATAACTGCTTAAATGCGGGATAACAATAAATCGACTACAACATTAGCTATTTCGCAGCTCCTAACCATGGCCGATCTGAGTGTTTTTGGATGTCTCCCTGCTCCAACACACCTGAGTCAGATTCATGTGTAGTTTTGGGGGCCTTGGCTGAGCTACAAACAAAAACAGAAACATTCAAAATATACAGAACAGGATGGAGCAGCTCTGGTGTAACACGCCACTAAAAGAACAAATGTATGAATGCTATTTGCAAGTTTGTTATAGTTTTCAGCTGTGTGTCTTCCTTAATGCAGTCTTTACCTGTTTACGCACCTGACAATCAAAGTGTCAGTCTTTCAGGTGTGTCACCCCCCCCCCCCCCATGTCCTCCTCTCATCTCTCCGCGAATTTCAAGTGGCAGATTTATTTATGCAGCGCGTCTGCACGGAGCTGGTTTCCCCCCCGGCTGCTTCATCAGGGAGCTGGTCTGTCTGTGGCAGCAGAATGGAGGGGCTTTAGGCTCTTCATCCCCCATGGTGAGCCTCCATCCCAGCAGGCTTAGCAACACAGGCCGAGCAGCTGCCACAAGGTTGGATGGGCGCGGGATAATTTGCTCTCCCTTCTTCCGGCAGAATAACGAAGGAGACGTGGAAACACACAGCTTAAGAGATTTCCACGCTCGGACAGTCACGCAAACACGAACCGGTACGGCTGACGCAGAGGGTCATACTGTAACTGGTCCTGATGGTTGATCCTGTATTGTGACTTCACGTGTTTTGACAAAGCGGGATTGGTCGATACTGCCTTTGCAGCCTTTGGGTTTGTACAGTCCATGGTTTGTGCCACTCAACCAGCCTGTTTTGCAGCTCTTTTGCTTTGATTGTAAAGACCGTAAAACTATGCAGATTAATAGCCAAGACGCCTCACGTCAAGAAATTTGGGGAACATCCAACGTCTTGTGAAATCTATTTCTGTCTTGTTCCTGATAATGAAAGTTCCGGATAGAGAGGACAATGGGGACAACGGTTGGTGCACAACAGTTCTGATGTCCCATCACTGTGTGTTGGGCTGTGTGTGCCATCTACAGAGCCAGCTATTGACCGCTACCACTGCAGGACACAGCATGACCGGCCCTGGGGTTGTGTCAAGGACCAGCGTCACACTATTGACCGAGTTAGCCAGGACTAAGTGACTGCTGCTGTTGTTGTTGTTTTCCTTTCTCTGAGAGGTGATGTCATCCCCCCCTTTTCTTGTTCATTCTTCTTCTCCTCCTGAGTTACTGCTCAGACTGTGCTCTGCTCTTTGAATTCTCTAACTCCATGCATTAGTTTTGACCAACCTCTCTCACCCCTGCTGCTGCTCTGCTCCAGTTAGTTATGTAATGGGAGTGCCTGTGTCATTGAGGACCTCATATTGACAGATAAGTCCGCTGCTGTCCTTCTCTAGCCAGCACCATCCACCAGACCCCCCACCCACCCATGACGCAACATGACATACTGACACCTATTGATCTCGGTAAGACACGCTGATGTACGTACATAGCTCTGTGATTTACATTTGGCACAGCTGTTGGCAGTCGACACGGCAGTCGGTTGGTACCTACCAAATTTAAGTTACATAACGTGTCATGTGTGCGTTTTCAAATCGGTCAGTTGATGTTATGTGACCAGTGTTGACTGCAAACCACAAACAGCACACAGGCTGCGACGAGCCTGACAAACAGCACGCAGCTCCACACTGACCCGATTCCTCTTATCTTGTCAGGATAAGGTGGAGGGATTAGAGCGAAACCTGGCTGCCTGATGTCAACTGCAAAGGAAAAAAAAGAAGAAGGGAGAACTCAGCAAGCACGACCAGATTTTCTATCAATGGTGCTGAGTCGGCATGATTTGTTTTCAGTAAATAAATTTAACAGCCGGTCTCTAGGGATTCGGGGGAACAATATCTCTGTTGTGTTTTGTCATGGTTTCTCTGGTGTTGCTCTTGGAAAGAAACTGGGAACGATCAGTAGTGAGTTCTTGCTGTTAATAAAGGCTGCTGTTGTTCTCCATTTCAGCTTCGAGGAAAGACAGAGACGCTGTGTTTCTATGACTATTTGGCAAGTTTCAATGCCTGTGGAGTGAAAGAAATTTGGCATAACCAGAGAGAAAGGGTAACAAATGCATTACAGAGACACTTGCCTCCATCAGTTATTATGAAGATCCAAATGCAAAAATATAGTTCTCGTTAAAAGAAAAAATTATACACGAATGATGAGCATGAGGCCGCTGAGCAAAGTAATTAATAAAAAGAAAAACAATTATCACCTCTGGCCAACTGACAATACTGTTCCAAGTGTCTCATGCTGGTTTCCAGTCATCCATATTTCAGGCAGCACCACCCCGCCGACTAGTGATTCGTCTCTGCACTGCTGTTGACTCCCTGTTCAACAACAATTAACATTTGGCTCCATCTAGTGGCCACATGCAAAAGGTTTCACTGGTGGTTTGAGATCAAATAATTTCCATACCAGAAAGAATAAGAGAACTGTTTATTACTTCATATGTTTAGTTTCACATACATGTAAACATCTGTACTTAAAATAAATATATATAAACAATTTAACACAATCATATGAATTATCTCGCAATGTGCTAGCTTGGGGCTAATCTTATTTTTAATCTGTCATGAGACACTGCACCTACCAAAAAGGAGGCTGTACAATCAGCAACTGTCCTTAGAGAACCTCCGACCTGAACACTTCTGACTCTGGGTCGCAGTACCTTTTGTGGAAATATTCCCAATTTTACACACGTCTGCTCCGCCTGGACGAAGGCGGCGTCTTATGTCTGCGAGTAGCGGATGATCTCACTAAGGTCATAGCCCGTCACAGCGAAAGCGTAGCCATCGCCGTCGCAGAACTTGGCGCCGCAGATTTGTGTGTCTGTTACGCACTCGTTGTGCAAATGCGCAACCTGTGAGGAAATGACAAGGAGAAATACGTGATGGTCTTATTGAACCAGGTAAACGCTGTACTTGTTGGAGTTTATTTCCAGACCATTACCTCCACACTGTTGGTCTCGGGGGTTAGAGTCAGGTGCCACACCCTGACGAAAGAGTCCTCAGAAGCAGACAGAAGCTAAATCGCACAAATCAGCGCATCATCAGCTGTGTTTTAAAAGAAAAACAAGTGTGCTCTTTCTCTCATATTGGAAGGTTTTGTGTAACTCACCAGTCCAGAAAACGGAGCGATGTCCAGAGAGTAGATCCAGCGAGCGTGGGCGTTGACCTCAGCGTGCAGGATTCCCGTCACAGCCTCATAGAGACGGATCTGACCTGTTCCATAGCCTGCCACCACCGTGCCTTTCCACAGCTTGACGGAAGAGCAGCTCATGCTGAGAGAGATGATGAAGTGAGGCAGTCAAATAATGCGGAAAAGGGAAATTAACGACCATGAATGCTGGAGGGAGAGGCGCGTAGTGATTTAATGAGTAGAGAAAGTGTTAATGTTGAGTGATGACATTGAGCTATTATGCGTATAAACTTCTTACTCAAATCCATGAATCTTGTTTAGAAGCTGAAATTCCTCCCCGGACTTCCACACACACAGGTTGCCACCATCATCTGCACTGACCATATCTGCTATGCACTCCTAGAGAAGGCAGCAGGGTGGAGGTAGTTATGCTACTGATTTCATAGTTGTTTATTTCCAGAATTCTAGAGGTACGATACATTATGTGGAGGTTAGTAAGGCTCTCTTCAGAACAACTACAGAAGAGACACACACACACACATTGTACCTGACTGCCAGAGCACTCAGAGGCCAGGTCAGTGATGCAGTCCTTGTGCTCCTCCAGGACCTCGGACAGGGTGATGTTACTGCCTTTGCTGGGAATATCAAACACCAGGATCGCACAAGACGACACGCCTACGACGAGAGAGGCAGCCACTGTTTGCCGTGGGCTTCAAAATACACCGTTTGCCAGAAGTAATAGACTTCACTCAGTACTCACCCACACAAATATAATTCTCCCACACAGCCGCTATTCCTCGAGCAAACACGGCCTGAGCTGGGGACACAAGTAAGAACAGTCAGTGCACTATATTTGGTAGAAGAATCTTGTGTGAAACAAAAACTAAGCCACTGCCTGCCATTTGTTAGGGCAAACTATGAAAGCAGAGATTGAAAAAGATAACCTCAGATAAGATGAGGTCCTGTGACTGAGGTTGGTGATGATTCATAAAATGCCCAAACGCACAAACCATTTAATAATGTATCAAAAACACTGAATGAGAGAGAAAAAATTACATTATATCCAACATGGAATCTGCAATGTGTGTTGTTTATGTGTGATTTTCACCTGTAGGTATTTCTGGGGTATCCAGTGCATGCCAGTACACCATGATGGAGCCGTCAGATTCATACATCTTAAGGCAAATCATTGAAAAAAAACAACATACATTACACATGTTGATGTACGCCTGGGGATGAAACAAACACAAACGCACATTACAACTCACCTGGATGCCCTTCTGTGAGGTAATGACCAGCAGATCACGGGAGGGGAGACTACAAAACGCAGCCTGTCAAACAACATTGGCAAATTGGTCAATATGAAGAATGTATTAAAGGTGTCAGGATCTGATATTGATATCAGATATTGGCCTGATATCAGCAAAAAAAAAAAAAGTCTCAGATTGTATCAGCCTGCATCTAAAATCTTGGATAGAAGCACTACAAGCAGTCCATTCCAGACTCTGCTCCAGCACTTCTAGTTATTTGCACTTTAAAAAAAATCGAATTTTTGGTTTTTATTGGATTTATTGAGGTTGTTTTTTAGGGATTTTCTATCCATTTTATCAAATTGTAGAATATTCTTAAATTTAAGGTTAAATGTATGTAAGCCATTGGTTAATAGTAAACGGGTCTGTTTTTCCTCATACCTACTGTTGCTGACTATTGTTCTCTGTTTGAGTTGATCAAGCCTTTTCTAACATTCCATACCACAAAATAACTTATTAAAGCATGTATGATTCTTGCTGATATTGCATTGGAATAAGATTGGTATAAGCAAATATCAGCATCATATCAGAAGTGAAGTATCGGGACACCCCTAGAATGTATTTCTATTTAGGTTAACGTTAGAGTCTCAGTTTCTACAGTGCTGATCTAAAGTGAATGAATGCAGTTCACTGATGTATCTCAAATGCAACTTGTGCTGTTGTCCCCCCTGCATGTTGACACTGAGATGTTTGAGATGACACTGGAGATGTTTGAGATCCTGATGGGAGGCCAGGCCAGCAGATACACAAGCTTTCAGGTTAAAGTGAATGCATGCACTTCACTGATACATCTAAAATGCAACTTGTGCTGTTGTCCCCTCTGCATGTTGACACTGAGATGTTTGAGATGACACTGGATGAGATGTTTGATGTTTGAGATGCTGATGGGAGTCCAGGCCAGCAGATACATAGCTTTAAGGTTAAAGTGAATGAATGCACTTCACTGATATATTTTCAGATGCAACATGTGCTGTTGTCCCCCCTGCATGTTGACACTGAGATGTTTGAGATCCTGATGGGAGGCCAGGCCAGCAGATAGATAAGCTTTCAGGTTAAAGGGAATGCATGCACTTCACTGATGTATCTCAAACGCAACTTGTGCTGTTGTCCTCCCTGCATGTTGACACTGAGATGTTTGAGATGACACTGGAGATGTTTGGAGATCCTGATGGGAGGCCAGGCCAGCAGATACATAAGCTTTCAGGTGAAAGTGAATGAATGCACTTCACTGATGTATCTCAAACGCAACGTGTGCTGTTGTCCTCCCTGCATGTTGCCACTGAGATGTTTGAGATGACACTGGAGATGTTTGAGATGACACTGGAGATGTTTGGAGATGCTGATGGGAGTCCAGGCCAGCAGACACACACACAGCTTTCAGGTGAGAGTGAAACACAGCTCTGCGGCCTGACCTGCATGATGAGGGACGGGCTTGTGGCCACGTTGGGCTCCTTGGACTGCAGCTGGCGGTGGGAGTAGTTGAGCCCGTCCCAGGAGGCGCTGACCATGTTGACCACGTTGGCGTGCACCGCCGTGAAGCAGGTGAGGCGGCGCGGCGCGATGCGCAGCACGCTCAGGTTGTTGTAGAGCGCCGAGGCGCTGTTTTTGATCTGGATGCTCTTCTCCTTGTGATACATGGCTGCAGGTCGGCGAGTCTCAGCCCATAAATCAGCGATATCCGGTCGCGTGACGTCAGCAGCGCCGCTAAGAGCTTGGCGTTAGCAGGAAGCTAATTCTTGCTTATTCCGATAATGCGAGGAAAACGGGCTCCTTTGCTGACAAAAACCTCTCGCTTCCGGTTAACAGTCGCACAGCCGGTGTGTGTGTCGCTCCCCCGCCGACGAACGGTCCTTATAAACGTGGTTAAGGTGAGCTAAACGGTTCGACAGTCGCCGCCGGTTGACTGTGCGCGTCCTCCGCAGCCATAGAGACAGCGCCGCCGCGACGTGCCGCGTCATCAGTGCGCGCCGCGTCATCACTGCGTGCTGCGTCGCTGGGCAACGTACAGGAAGTAAACGATGCAAAGGAGCGTTTGTGAGGTAGGACTTTTAGTGTCTCAAATTATATAGTATTTGAGTGTGTGTGTGTGTGTG